>CM073473.1:42227971-42507971 GCA_037074535.1 Gleditsia sinensis
CTTCCCCCTTTTTTGTTTTTCATTTTTTTTCGAACCTATTTACTCTTCTCTCACCGTCTATCAACTTTTCAACTTTCACAAGCAGTTGGAGGTGAAATTCAAAAGCTTCCTTTGCTTTTCTTCTCCCGTGCTCTCTAAAAATAGAAAATTTCTCGGCCCTTTCTGCTCATCTCATCTTTTTTATTTACAAATAAAAATAGTTGAATAGCCATATCTATCTTTCATTCAATCTTAAGCATTGAGCCCTAACAGTGTCGCAAAACCATAGTTATAGTTGTAGATGGCAGTGAGGTGAGCAGTCAGAATGTTGTCTCCATCCTCTAGCAATAGTGCCAATGTTATTCTCTTCACAGTCAAAACAGATGACATTCTTTCAAAAAATGTTGATGCATGAAAAACACGAAGGAGGAGGCAAGGAAAGCAGGAGAAGGGAATTATCAGGTGACCCGATTGGACCTGACAAAAAATCCATTAATTCAAACTAACTCGATGGGTGATCTAAATCATTGATCGGTTTCGGATTTCCATTTTCCAACCTGAATTCTATTTGGTTGGATTGAATTTATAATTCAACCCGACTGAACCCGACTTGATTTCACCCTTAAGAATTTCCTTCTTGGGCCTGTGAGTGTGTTTGGAAAGTTCAATAAGTTAACTTAAAATTTATTTGACTACCTTATAAGTTTATTTGACCAAATTAGAGGTGTTTGGTAAACGATCTTATTTGAGTAATTTAAACTAGCTGAAAGCTTATAAGCTATATGCTATTTCAAGTAGCGTATAGTTTATAAACTTTCAGCTAACTTATAAATTTTAAGTTAACTTATAAGTTATTTTAGCTAAACAGAGCCTATGTGGTGATCACAAACCTTCATCATAAGATAAGTTTAGGTCAAATTCTCATCAAATATCAAGATTAAACAAAATAACTCATAATTTCTCTTTCTACTCTAGAAAAAACCTTAAATGTAATTAGAAACATAGGTAAAATAACTCACTGAAGGAGAGTTATCACACCCTAAATTTTCACCATTTGTTTATCCTTGACCAAATGAGAATAAGAACCAATGATCAAAATTTTCAAAGCAAATCCTATTATTATAACAACAAAATTTATTGCTAGGAAATAAACAAGCTAGAATTAAGAGAAATAAGAATAGCAAAGGCAAGATTTTTCATGTTATGTGGCTACCACACCTTGATTGGAAATTATACATCCCAAATAGTCCACCTTTTGCACCCCAAATAAGCATTTACTTCGCTTAGCAAATAAGGTGTGGTTCTTCAAGGTTGTTAAGACTATTCTAAGGTGCTATAGGTGTTGCTACCACCCTTGGCCATAGACCAAGATATCACAAAAAAAAAAAAAACTAGGACAAATTTTCTCAAGAAAGGCTTGAATATGTAATTCATGAGGGCTTGAAAGATGGGCAGTGCATTTATCAACCCAAAGGGTGTAACATCCTAAGTCTCTAATAATATTAGATAAATCTAAGAATAAGTAAAAGATACATATGACCAAGAATTAAAATACTTAGTTATGGAACAATAAGGCATTTAAAGAAATATGTGACATATAGTTAATCATGACTCATACAAATAAAATTCTTAGGATCATAATGGGTTGGGAGAGCATACAAAATACATTTTTAGGACATCACTAATCTAGGATTAGTAGTAAATTAAGGCAAGATAAAACATCAAAGGAGCTACCAAGTAACACCACCAAAGGATGTCACATTGCCTACAAAGTTGCAGCCACATAACATGCCACATTTTTGCCAAGAAATCACCACATTGTAGCCACATTCCAGCCAAGAAAATTTTCCACCTTGCAGACCACTTTAGCCAAGAAGATTGTACCACCTTGCCCTACAAACTGCAACCCACTTCAGCCATACCTCTGTCTACAATTAGAAAAAAATAAAAAAAGTTGCAACCTCACTCTATGCCCCTACAGCCCTACGCCATTCCTTACAGAAAGCACAAGGAATCCCTGTAGAAACATACCACCTCTATGTGCCTCTTGAGTAGGAGAGTCAGTAGCCAACATAATCATGTGCTTAAGTAATGGGATAGCAAAAATCACGTGCCTTACCCCATGTAATTAGTGCCCAAGAGGGAGAGGGAATAGCCAGAAAAAATTGAGAGCAAGGGGAAGAGAGCAGCCAGAAAACTTTGAGAGCCAAAGGGAAGAGAGCAGCCAAAAAACTTTAAAAGCCTAGGGGAGGAGAGCAGCGAAAAAAATTGAGAGTCAAAGGGAGAGAGAGCAACGAGAATTAAGAGGGAGCGAGTACTAAAATTTGAAGGCTTGCTCACCCTATATTTTGTGCAAAGACATAACTGAGTTTGCAAGGGGAACCAAGAGGAGAAGCAAGCTAAAAATTGAGAGCCATAGGAGTATTTATACACAAGGTGAGTTTCCCCTTTTGAGAAAAGTTGGTTGTAGAGAGTTGAGCTCATTTTGGGTTCTGCATAGGTGATTCTTGATCATGAGATGCAAGAGGTTAAAGTTGAAAATATAAAACTCTAGTGGTTGGGAACAATCTTTGCCATTTAAGTAATAAACATGTTGAAGCACCACATATTCTGCACTAGGAAGTTAATGTTCCTACACCTAAAATTTTTAGGCCCTGTTTTCTTAGACTGATTGATTGGATAACTGGCCTTTAATTTTTTTAATTTTTTGTGAGAAAAATCTGCTGGACAGCTTAGGCTGTTGATGGAAATACTAAACATTAAAGGGGCTAGATGTTAAATTTTTGTATGAAAATTTTGTGGCATGTTATAGGAATCCTAATTAATGGTCCCATCAAATTTGAGAGAATTCTGGATAGTTTAAGGCATATAATAAAATATAGAAATTATGTGGAATAGGAAGTGAGTCAGAACAGACCAGAGCTAGGTTGTCCCATATAACTCAATAGTTTTAAAGCATTAAGTGTAGTTCTCTAGGTTGGATTCATATAGGAATGTATGATACTAATCTCAAGAACGTCAGGAAATGGTAGTTCTGGAAAGAACCCATTCAAAATCTAAAACTAGTTACTAGAGAACTTACTGTAATATCCTTAATTTTGTTTCTTTAAAGATACATAAATATTTAATTAAGGAAATAAAATTTATTAGATAATTTTTAGATATCTAAGAAAATATAATCCTTAGAAATTTTTCACCTTATGGGTATGCATAGAAAGTGTTTCTAACATTAAGGGAACAAGTAAAGAGAAAAAATCTAATAGGAAAAATTAGAAATAACATACTAAAGATAGGCAAAATTATTTGGTAAGGAAAATAAATTTTTGTGAAGTAAGTAAAGGTCTTAAAATTTTAAGAAGATTGGATTAGGGTAATTTTTCCTAAATTCAAGAGTTAGAAATTTCTAAGTTTAACATTTTCACCCATAAATTAGTCTTTCACCTATGGACACTTCATATAGAATTTTTCCACTTCACATAAGTTTCTAGCAAGCCCATTGGATAACCTAAGCAAGAAATAAAATATAGACTTGGACTAGGATATAGAAGTTGGGCTAGTAGCCCAAAAATTATGAAAATGTGACCAAGCCCTCCAAGAAAGGTAGAATTTTATCCAAAGCAAAGGAAATGCGTAGGAATGAGCCCAAATTCAAGAGGAAAAAATAAAATAAAATAAATCATGTGATGAAATAATAGTGTAATAATAATAAAGATTAGGTTACATGGCATTAAGACAAAAATTCAGCAAGTGGTGTAATATCCTACATTCATAATTTTAGCAAGTGGTATGATAATACATGGCATTAGGACAAAACATCTATATCCTACACTCATAATTTTAGAAAGTGGATAATAATACATAGTATTATGACAAAACATCTTTATCCTACACAAATAATTTTAACTAAGCAAAGAAGATTCAAGGGTTGAAAATTTTCCACCTAAAAAGGCAAACCTATCATACTTGATTAAGACAAAAGAAAAAGGAAATGAATCCCTAAATCAAAGGGACCTTGTCCCTTGTCTTAAAAACATATTAGCATAATTTTCAAAATATAAATCTCATTTTCTATGCATATCTTGACTAAAGAAGAGGAAGACAAGAACATGAGTTGTTTGTTTTCTAAAAATCAACCTAGTGCATCCTAATAACATTAGATATACCCATGATCATGAAAGTTGAATTATTTGATAGTCTATTTAAGCAAAACTCACCCTTATAACATTAGAATTTCGTCCAAGTGAGGGAGAGAAAAAATATAAGTAAGGTATAGTGAGGAAAGGAGAGGAAGGAAGAGGAAGGAGAAGTCTAGAGGACTAAGTGCTCAAGGTAGGTTTAACAATATTTCTTCTTGAAGAAAATTTTTGAAATTTGTAACATTTATGTGAGATTTTGATCTTAGAACTTTGATGATTGGTCATGGATATTGCTATATCATGTTACATATTGATCTTGCATGTGATGTATGTTTGAATACTTTGGCTGGTGTAGAAAGTTCTGCATAGGTATGGCTATGGGTGGCAAAAATTTACGCTTCTGTTTTTAAAATTCTAGGAAAAATTGGTAAGGAATTAAAAAAATGGTTAATATAAAACATGTAGATCTATGTCTCATGAATTTTTAGCCATTAGAATCACTTAATGTTAATATAAAACATGTAGATCTATGTCTCACGGATTTTTAGCCACTAGAATCACTCAATTTGGAGTCCATATGAGGTAGACATGGTCTGATTAGTAAACAGTGGTCAGAAAAAGGTTAACTAGGAAAGAATCTGTTAGGTATGCTTATGTGTTTGAATTTATGAGATAAATCTATAGGGAATTAAACAAAATTCTTAACATTAAAAATGTAGATCTATGTTTTATAGATTTTTAACCACTGGAATAACTCAATTTGGAGTCCATACGAGGTAGATATGTTCCACTTAGTAAGCTGTGGTCAGAAATTGGTTAATTAGGGAAGAATCTATTAGGAAAGCTTTTGTGTTTGAATTTCTGGGAACATTTTGTAAGGAATTAAAATAATTAGTTAACATAACAATTATAGATATATGTGGCATGAAATTTTACCCACTGGAATCAATCAATTTGGAATTCTTATGAGGGAGATATGGATAGATTAGTAAGTAGAGGTCAAAACCAACCTGAGAAGAAATAACCTATAACTTGAGGAAGTAATATCACCAACATTCCTTCATATTCAGCTAAACTATTCAACGTAATAGTTTTAGATAATTTTGTTATCTTTAACTTGACACCAAGATCACCTAAATTAGAGTTAAAATGAGGAATGTATGCTCCAATTAGTGAGAGAAGGTTAGACATGATGAAAACCTGCATTAGGGAATAACTCAACATAAAGCATGGTCATGTTTCAAGGCATGGCCAAGCCGTGTTCTGTGCTGGAAATGGAATTTTGAAGCCTAAAGCATGGTTTTTTTTTATAGTAAATGGCCAAGCTGTGTTATAGGATACGTTTAGGCCGGTTTAGAAGTTGGTAAAACTTATTTTCAACATTTTGTCTACTCTAAATGAACTTAATTAACTATTGAATATTAGTAGAAACCAAATTGATGAAGAATGCTGTATTAAATTTGTGAGAACATGTGTTGAAAATGATATAAGTAGGAGAAAAGTGACTAGAGGCCATGCATAAAGAAAATGAAGAGATAAAAATAATATTTAGAAAAGAAGAAGAATCTTATAAATGACTAGTATATGCCATAGCCATTGCCATTGTATGAACTCTTTACCATCTTAAGTGTGTAATTTTGACATGGAAACATTTTGATGAAACATTATGGCATGTGAGTATAATGAACATACTTGTTATTGAATAATATTTTTGGCTATTAATGTGAAAAAAAAAGAAATAAGCATAGTCACATGGCGATCTGTGTGGTGCACCAGTAGGGGATGCCCTACTAACAGTTATGATGATGATAATGAGAAAAGAAAGAGTAAGTGTGCCATGTCGGACGGAGCGAAAAAAGCCCTATCAGAGAGTAGAAAATACTCACCCTGACCAGGGTAGCTTGATATGAGAACAAGTTGATAGTCATTATATGATATTCTGAAAAATAGTTAATCCTGCCATACATGTTATTACTGTACGATTTTCATGTGCATAGATAAAGTGCATTCATGTGACCTAAGGTATTTGCTGTAGTTTATACAGATGAACATGACATGATGAGCTATATTGATTATGATTGATTGTTGAACCTACTGAGATTTAATTCTCACTATTTTTCCATATCATGTTCAGAAGATTAAATATGGATCTATTTTTCATGACTCTTATTATTGTTGTACGTTGGATCGAGGTGCCCTACCTTAGGCAAATACCGATTATATCGGATGTATAAGTAATAGACATGATTAGGATTCTAGTGGAGGTGCCGCCACCCGCACTTGTGTCCCCAGAAGTAGTCTACGTGGATGATTAGCCCTCATATGTACATGTATATGTTAAACTTTTGTACGGATGTTTGTAAATTAATTATGTGTATGTGAACTCAATATTGTATCAATAATAGTGGTAGATTTTAAACCTTAATTATGCTTGGTTAAATTAAATAAATGTTATTATGAGTTAAGTAGTAAAAAGGTAATAACTTCATGGTATTTTAAAAATATTAAAAAGAAAATTTGAGTTGTTATATAAATGGAGTTGTTACACTTGCTGCAGCAAAGTCAGAGTAAACGAGTGCTGAAATTCTTGTCAACCCTGAAACAAGCCTAGTTATTCATATTATTTGATTTTCTTCTAATAACCTAGTGTGTTGTAAGATATCATTTCAGTATACCTTACTTAGGTTCTTATCTTATTTTGTGATTGAATCCAATTCTTCTTTCATAACCAACATTTTTGCTGAAGTATTCAGTGAGTCAATCTTCTATAGTGATTTCTGGTTACAATTTCTCGTGGGATGATACTCACTCATCACTGTATTACTTGGTTACGATACGTGTACTTATGTGTTACATTATATATATATATATATATATATATTCCATTGCAACAAGTTTTTGGCGTCATCGTTGGGGAATTGAAAATTCAAGAATTATTTGTAGATTTTGACTAGTTTAGGAAGATTTTAGTTCTTAAGGCATTCTGGTGTTTTGGGCAAGTGAAATTAGTGCAAGAGCAAGTCAGACAAGGAGCTACTATCATTAGATCCCGAGATAGAGAGGAATTTTCTATAAAGAAGAGAACTGTTGAGTCTACATCAAGTAGTACCAATGGCCATTCCGATAGGAGCTGACAACACGGATGACCGTGACAGAGTCTTGAATGCCTATGTTCAGCCAAATCTAAATGGGTTGAATCCAAGCATAGTAAGGCCAAAAATTGAAGCTCTTCACTTTGACTTTAAACCAATGATGTTCCATATGCTACAAACTGCTGGGCAATTTAGTGGAATGCCTACAAAGTATCCTCACCTTCACTTGAGAGTGTTTATAGAAGTCACTGATGCATTCAAGATGAATAGAGTGACAGATGAAGTTCTGAAGCTCAAACTGTTCCTATATTCCTTAAGAGACCGAGCAAGAGCGTGGATAAAGTCTTTGCCACCTGATTCTATTGCCAATTAGAATGATTTAGCTGAGAAGTTCTTGATGAAATATTTTTCACCTACCAAGAATGCAAGGTTGAGAAATGACATCACATCCTTTCAACAACTATATGGAGAATCGTTATATGAAACTTGGGATAGGTACAAAGAGCTACTACGGAGATGCCCTCACCATAGGATTCCGTACTACATTTAGATAGATACCTTTTATAATGGTCTCAATGCTCAAATCAGAACCATAGTGGATGCAACGGCTAATGGAGAACTTTTGTCCAAGATATACACTGAAGCTTATGAGTTGCTTGGAAGGATGGCTAACAACAACTATCAATGGCCTATGGATAAAGTCTTAACTAGAAAAAAGCTGCTGGTATGCATGAAGTAAGTGAAGTCACTTCTCTCATAGCTCAAATAGCCTCGTTAGTTAACATTTTAAAAAACTAGCAGCTGAATCACCCTTAAGGAGCTAACACAGACCAGAAAACTAGAGTATAATGTGTTTTGTGCAATGGACCTCACCTATTATATAGTTTTCCATCAAATTTGGAGTCAGTGTGCTATATGGGGAATAAGAATCGCAACAACAACCCTTATTCAAATACATATAACTCGGGTTGGAGATAGTATCCTAATTTTTCTTGGAGTAACCATAGTGCTGGCCAGGGAAGCAATTTTTCCCCTTAGAGGCCACAATTTCCCCCAAGATTTCAGTAGCAAAAGCATCAACCTAATAATATCCCAAGTTCCTTGGTGTCATTACTTAAAGAATATATGGCAAGAAATGATGCTGTGATCTAGAGTCAAGCTGCATCGCTAAGGAATCTAGAGACCCAAGTTGGGCAGCTGGCTAATGAATTAAAAAACTTACCTCTAGGGACATTTTCAAGCAATACTAAAGTCCCTAGAAGAGATGAGAATGAGCACTACAAGGCTATAGCACTTAGGAGTGGAAAAGTAGTGGAAGCAACCCAAGCCAAGAGACAGGAGCAAAAAGATCCTACTGCACCTCTGGATAAAAAAGAGAACAAACAGGGGTATGTTGAGGAGGCAAGCAAAGAGGCATAAACCTCTGGAGAAAATGCTACAGCTTTTCCACAGCAAAATGTGCAGTAGCTTAGACCACGTCCACTATTCCCTCAAAGATTTCAAAAATAGCAGCAGGACTAGCAATTCAGAAGGTTTTTAATTGTCCTTAAATAGCTACACATCAACATTCCTTTAGTGGAAGCCTTGGAACAAATGCCTAACTATGTCAAGTTTATGAAGGATATCTTAACTAAGAACATGAGATTTGGAGAATTTAAAATTGTTGCTCTAACCAAGGAATGTAGTGCTGTGCTACAAAATAAACTGCCACCCAAACTCAAAGATTTAGGCAATTTTACCATTCCATGTTCCATTGGAAACCAGTATTTTGGCAAGGCTCTCTGTGATTTAGGTGCAAGCATTAACCTCATGCCAATGTCAATATTCAAGAAATTAAGGATTGGAGAAGCTAGACCCACTACTGTTTCATTGCAGCTGGCAGACAGATCTATAGCATATTCAGAAGGAAAAATAGAAGATGGCTTGGTTAAGGTGGATAAATTCATTTTTTTAGTGGATTTCATAATGTTGGATTATGAAGCAGATGCAGAAGTACCAATCATTTTGGGAAGGCCATTCTTAGCTACTAGCCGAATGTTAATCAATGTGCAAAAGGGTGAATTTATAATGAGAGTACAAGATGAACAAATTACATTCAATGTTTTCCAATCTATGAAATTTCTAGGCGAGGTGGATGAGTGTTTAGTCATTTTCTGCGATTGACTCTTTACTATTAGAGCAATTTGAGAAGAGTTATAAGGACCCAATACAAGCTATTTTGCATGACAGCTCAAACTCAGAAGGTGAAGAAAAAGAAGAATAGGCTTCGATAGAGGCAACACAGGGTGTTGGAAAGCAGAGATTGGTGATTGAGTCATTGGATATGTCTTCTATAGAATTGAAGCTACCAAAGGCATCAGTTGATGAACCACCAACCTTGGAGTTGAAGCCATTACCTTTACACCTAAAATACGTGTACTTGGGAGATTCAGCTACTTTACGAGTGATTATTTTAGCACACCTGACAGAGGAACAACAGAGCCAATTGGTCATGGTATTGAAGAAATTTAAAAGAACTATTGGGTGGACACTTGCAGACATTAAAGGCATCAATCCCTCATTCTGTATGTGTAAGATTTTATTAGAAGACAATGAAAAAGGGTCAATTTAAGCTCAACGAAGTTTCAATTTGATAATGAAGGATATGGTGAAGAAGGAGATCGTTAAGTGGTTAGACACTAGAATTATCTACCCAATGTTAGATAGCTCTTGGGTTAGTTCGGTTCAATGTGTTTTGAAAAAGGGGGTGTCACACCCCTAATTTTAGGGCACGTGAAACACGTATACCATGAACATATATTTTCCATAAACATGAATATTCCAATCCTTTATCAAGGAAACATATACATATAGGTTTTCCCATACATATACCATATACAAATCAAGTCCATAAACATCAGAGTAATAGCAAAAGCAGGGATCTTGCTTGTGGTGTTCAAAGCAACTCTAGAGTACAATTATATTACAATTTAAACACTAAGAGCTCAGAAACAATTTAGGCTCACCACAGAAGTACGACACCTAGTCGATCAAGAAGCCTTAGGACCAAATTCTGGGTCTTTATCTGAAAAATATATCCATAATGTGTAGTGAGTTTTACAACTCAGTGAGCAGATGATACCTCCTATGACCTCTTAGGTCAACATATGGATGTACTCTTTATTTTAAAACTTTTTACATTGAAAAATCATAATTCAGATGTACATCCATATGGGACCCACATTTCAAATATTCTTTGTTCAAATTCATATTGCAGAATTATGAAGAGTGATGAATAGTAACCTTTAATTTTCTATCTAGATCTGGAGCGCCTATGGGCTTCCAATCTCAAAACTGAGGGTACCACTGGATTCAAGACGGAGAATACTATGCTTTTGACTGATCAATTTTTCAAATCAGCCGTTGAATCGCTGTAGATTTGAAGTAGAAAATCTCAAGAAAAGGTAAACTCTGAAACTCTTACTTAGAGACCTCCAATTGAAAATATGATACCGTAGATGGATTCAGGAGCTAGAAAAATCTTAGGATATAGATATTTTCGGCCATCTGATAGCTTTTTGTTCGTCTAAATAATAATTTTCGACGGGTGAATAGTATTTTCCGGTGGTAAATAGTGATTTCGACTGGCGTGAATATTATTTTTCAGTCGTGAACAGTGACCAAGCTCTCAGAGTCATTTTCTAAGTTTTTGGACCTTCTGAATATGTTTTTGAGGTCTATTTGATTAAATTGAGATTACAAAAATACATTTTAGGGCTATCCACAATAATTATATTGGCCTTTAATAAATTTTTGTTGTATTTTTAGAAATATTTTTTTTATTATGTATAAAGATATTTATTTTGTGATTTTTTTTATTAAGATTTTTATAAAGAAAAGTCAAGATTTAAGAGTTTAACTAAAGGTTTATGAGAATGTAATTTTTTAGAAATTTTTGGAATATTTTAGGATGAAAAAAGGAATTTATATGAATATATAAAAAATAAAATCTTATTATTCAATTATTAAATAATAATAATTATTATAATAAAATAAATAAATAAAAAGAAGTAAAAGGGGGAGGGAGAGATGGAAAATGAGAGGAAGGAGCGTCTGCAAATTTTATGAATAGTAAAATAGTATGAATAATATCTCTATATTTTCTCTGTAGATTTGAAGTGTCTACAGGCCTCCGATCTCAAAATTAATGGTACCAATGGATTCAGGAAGAGAATACTACGATTTTGACCGAACAATTTCTCAAATCAGTCGTTGAATCGCCGCAGATCGGAAGTAGAAAATCTCAGAAAAAGGTAAACTCTGAAACTCTTACTTAGAGAACTCAAATTGGAAATTTTACACCGTAGATGTATTCAAGAGTTAGATAAACCTTAGGATATGAAAATTTTCAGCTATCTGAAAACTTTTTATTCTTGGTAAATAGTATTTTCCGTGCGATGAATAGTCTTTTCCGACAGTGAATAGTGTTTTTCGCCATGAATAGTTACCAAGTTGCCAGAGTCATTTCCTTGATTTTTGAACCCTTCGGACACGTTTTTGAAGTCTGTTTAGTCAAATGTGGATTGGAAAAGTGCATTTTTGGGCTGTCCAATCTGGAGCCCTTACCTTGTGAGTAGATGATTCTTTCTATGACTTGCTCTATACTCTTCTTGATATTTGAACGTATATTTGAATATGTTTATGAGATATTTACATTTTTATATGATTTTGAAATGCATTAAAATTATCTGAATTGCTTACAATTTGAAATATGGTTCACGAAGAGTATAGTTTTGAAAATGGATTTATGAACTCATGGTGTATCTGATTTCACATGTATTTCTCATAAATGATAAAGTGAATATTTATGCATGTGACATTATTTATAAAATTATATGATTGCCTCGAGAAAGGGCATGTACATGTGATAAACCTTGAATGGAGAATTTATGATAGATGAATCTATACTGAGACTGAAAGTCTGTATTATATTGAGAATTTTATACTGGATTATATGGCATATGTGCATATGATATTTTCTGTGGAGAAATCCTATTGGAAACATTGTCTGCTAACATCAGGTGATATTAGCCCTGGTGCACCTTGATAACCCAGCTAGCAGGGGGTGGTGCTAGCCTTGTGTGAGGGCCAACACACGGGAGATTATATATGAATGAGATGCCAGTTATATGAGACGTGATTTACCTTCCCTTGTTGTGTACTTGGGAAATACCCATATAGAGTCCCTTCGCGTGTCTTCTTGAATGGTAGTAGGGCAAATCTCCGCGGGATGCTGAGTTTAGGCAAATCCTATACCACCAAAGTACAAAAGGGGTTAAACTTTAATATGGTGGTTTTGATATGGGATCCTCCTAATGTTTTCATGTGAAATGTTTTTAATGCATATCAAGTTTGATTAAAGATCATATTGTATCATATAGGGTTATAGATATTTGAATGTGATTTGAACTAAAAATATTTGAAAATGCGGGTCCCATATGGATGTACTTCTGAACTATAATTTTCAATGTGATAAATTTTAATATATGAGTACATCCATATGTTGACCTAAGAGATTATAGGAGGTTTTATCTGTCCACTGAATTGTCAAACTCATTACACGATATTTATATGTTTTTCATATAAGGATATAAAGTTTGGTTCTTTCCCTTCAGATAGTTGACTAGCTAAACAACATAATCTCTGGGTGAGCCTACCTTGTTTCCATGGATCATAGATTTTGATTTATATTATACTTGTACTTCAGAGTATGCTTTGAACGCCACAGGCAGGATCTCTGCTTCTACTGTTACTTTGATGTTTATGGATTTTGTCTGTATATTGTATATGTATGGGAAAACCTATATATATCTGTTTTCATGATAAATCATTGGACTATTCATGATTATGGAAAATATATGTTCATGATATACGTGTTTCATGTGCCCTAAAATTAGGGGCCTGACAAGTTGTTACATCCCATAATTTTTATTTTTAAATAATAATGTTTTGCTATAAACAAATATATTTTTCTTTGTTTAAAAATGATTATGTTATGCTAAAAGCAAGCATACTTTTAATTAAAGTAATTATTGTTTTACTTAAAATAATTATATTCACTTTTAATAAATTCTTGTTTTATTTTTAAAAATATTATTTCTTTTATTATGTATAAAAATATTTATTTTGTGATTTGTTTTATTAAGATTTTTATCAAGAAAAGTCATGATTTAAGAGTTCAACTAAATTTTTATGATAATGTAAATTTTTAGAAATTTTTGGGATGTTTTAGGATGAAAAACGGTATTTATATGAATATATATGAAATAAATCTAAATATTTAATTATTAAATAATTATTATTTTTATTATAAAAAAATAAAAATAAAAATAAAAGGACAACTAGAGGGGAAGACGAATGCAAAAAAATCGGGTTGCAGAAATGCATAGTAAATAGTGTAAATAGTACCTCCATATTTTCTCTCTAGATCTGTAGTGACTATAAGCTTCCGATCTAACAAATTTTATTATTATTATTATACAATATAGAGTTCACGTATACGTCATTAATTAAAACGTATGTACAACATATCAAACACATAAATATCTACATCTTATTTATTCTGGTTGACCAATTCCGAAGATACAAGTGCGGGTGGTTGCACTTTCATTGGGATCTGAGCCAACTCGACCACAAACATTTTATTTGTTTATGGGATCTGCCCATCATAGAGTAACTCAATCCAACGTGAACTAAAAACTAGAGCCATAGAAAAATCTGCATAAGTAATTTTCTAAACATGACATGGAAATATAGTGAGAATTAAATCCCAGTAAATTCAACAATAAATCATCATGAATATAGCTCATCACGTCATGTTCATCTATATAAACTACAGCAAATATCTTTGGTCACATAAATGCACTTTATCTATGCACATAAAAATCGTACAGTAATGACATGTATGACAGGATTAACTATTTTCATAATATCATATGATGACTATCAATTTATTCTCATATCAAGCTACCCCGGTTAGGGTGAGTATCTTCTACTCTTTGGTATGAGCTTTTCTCGCTCCGTCCGACATGGCACACTTTCTCTTTCTTTTCTCATTAACATAATCATAACCATTGGTAGGGTGTCCCCAACTGGTGCACCACACGGATCGCCATGTGACCGTGCTTATTTCTTTTCTTTTCAAATTAATAGCCAAAAATATGATTTCAATAACAAATATGTTCATCAAAATATAATTATTACAAAAAAGCATTGGTATTCAAGTCATGAACATAACCATTTTAAATATTACCTTAAAAAATATTTCCATGTCAAAATTTCACACTTAAGATGGTAAGAAATTCATGCAATGGCAATAGCTATGACATATACTAGTCATTTATTATTTGCATTTATAAGATTCTTCTACTTTTTTAAATATTTTCTTTTTCATTATTTTCTTGATGCAGGTTTTCATCCTATCTGTCCTTTTCTTACTAACAAGAGTATAACTCCCTCATTTTAACTCAGATTTAGGTGATCTTAGTGTGACTTTAAAGATAAAAAAATTATCTAAAACTATTATGTTGAACAATTTACCGAAAAATTAAGGAATCATGGTGATATTACTCCCTTAATATACAAGTGATTTCTTCTCGGGTAGGTTCTGACCTCTACTTACTAATTTATACATAACTCCCTCATAATAATTCCAAATTGAGTGATTCTTATGGCTAAAACTCCGTGACACATATAGATATAATTTTTATATTAACCATTTATTTTAATTCCCTATAGAATATTCTCATAAATTAAAACACAGAAGCTATCCTAACATATTCTTCCCTGATTAACCATTTTCTGACCCTTTCTTACTAATCGGACTATATCTACCTCATATGGACTCTCAATTGAGTGATTCTAGTGGCTAACAATATGTGAAACATAGTTCTACATTTTTTATCTTAATAATTTCTTTTAATTCCCTACAGATTTATCCCAAAAATGCAAACACAAAAGCATATCTAACAGACTCTGCCCTGGTTAACCATTTTCTGACCAATTCTTACTAATCAGACCATATCTATCTCATATGGACTCCAAATGAAGTACTTCCAGTGGCTAGAAATCCGTGAGCTATATCTCTACATGTTTTATGTTAACTATTTGTTCTAATTCCTTACCGATTCTTTCCAAAAATTTAAAAATAGGAGCATAAAAGTTTACCACTCATAGACATACCTATGCAGAACTATCTACACCAGCCTAAGTATTCAAACATACATAATAGGTAACATGATATAGCAACATCCATGACCAATCATCAAAGTTCTAAGATCAAAATCTCATATAAATATTACAAGTTTTAAAATTTTTCTGCAAAAAGAAATATTGTTAAACTTACCTTGAGCACTTAGTCCTTAGACTTCTCCTTCCTCTTTCTTCCTTTCTTCCTCTCCTTTCCTCACTCTACCTTGCTTCTATTTTTCTTCTCCCTCACTTGGACAAAATTCTAATGTTATAAGGGTGGGTTTTGCTTAAATAGACTATCAAATAATTCACCTTTCATGATCATAGGTCTACCTTATCAGAATTAGGATGCACTTGGTTGATTTTTTTTTTGGAAAACAAACAACTCATGTTCTTGTCTTCTTATTCCTTAGTTAAGATATGCATAGGAAAAGGAGATTTGTATTTTGAAAATTATGATAATATGTTCTTAAGATAAGGGACAAGGTCCCTTTGATTTAGGGATTCATTTCCTTTTTCTTTTGTCTTAATCAAGTATGATAGGTTTGCCTTTTTAGGTGGCAAATTTCCAACCCTTGAATCTTCCTTGTTTAGCTAAAATTATTTATGTAGGATAATGATGTTTTGTCATAATGCTATGTATTATTACCCACTTGCTAAAATTATAAGTGTAGGATATAGATGTTTTGTCCTAATGCCATGTATTATCATACCACTTGCTAAAATTATGAATGTAGGATATCACATCACTTGCTAAATTTTTGTCTTAATGCCATGTCACCTAATCTTGATTACACCATTATTTCATCACTTTATTTTTATTTTTCCTCTTTGGTTTGGGCTCATTTTTGCCCATTTTCTTTACTTTGGTTAAAATTCTACCTTTCATAATGGGCTTGATCACATTTTCATGATTTTTGGGCTACCGGTCCAATTTCTATATCCTAGTCCAAGTCTATGTTTTATTTCTTCATTGGGCTATCCTATTGGCTTGTTAAAAATTCATGTAAAGTAAAAAAACTCTATATGAAGTGTCCATAGGTGAAAGCCCAATTTATGGTTGGAGATACTAAATTTAGTAACTTTAACTCTTAAATTAGGAAAAATTACCTTAATCCAATCTTCTTAAAATGTTAAGACCTTTACTTACTTCACAAAAATTTATCTTCATTACCCACGAATTTCACCTTTCTTTAGCATGTTTATTTCTAATATTTCCTCTTAGGTTTTCTGTCTCTACCTATTCCATTAATAGTAGAATATTTCTATGCATACACGTAAGGTGAAGTATTTCTAAAGATTATATTTCCTTAGATAATTAAAAATTGTCTGTTAAATTTTATTTCCTTAAATATTTATGTATGCTGATATCCCAACTTTCTTCAAAATCTGATAGGGTCCCAAAAAATGTGGACTTAGCTTTCTAGTTTTTAGAGACCGACCAACTCCAGTAGTTGGAAAAAGTTTCAGAAATACATGATCTCCTTCCTCAAACTCCAGAGGTCTATATCTCTTATCATAGTAACTCTTTAGCCGACTCTAAACTGTAAGTATTTTGTCTCGTATCATCCTGATTTGTTCAGTGGTTTTTTAAACTAGATCAGGACCCAGCAAGTTCTTTTCTCCTACCTCAAACCAACATAGTGGAGATCGGCACTTCCTACTATATAAAGCTTTATAGGGGGCCATTTGAATACTAGAGTGATAGCTATTATTATAAGCAAACTCCACTAAAGGTAGGTACTTATCCCATCCTTTATCTTGCTCTATCACACAGGCCCTCAACATATCATCTAGGGTTTGAATGGTCCGTTCTGTCTGCCCGTCATTCTGATGATGGTAGTCAATACTGAACCGCAATTGGGTACCAAAAACTTCCTGCAACGCCTTCCAAAACCTTGACGTGAACCTCGGATCTCTATAAAAAATGATATTTAAGGGAATTCCATGCAGTCTAACTATTTCCTGGCTGTATAATTGAGCTAATTTATCTAGTGAATAGTTATTTTTTATGGGTAAAAAGTAAACAGATTTGGTTAATCTATCAACTATTACCTAGATAGAGTCATGTCCAACAAAAGTTTTGGATAAACCCACGACAAAGTCCATCAAAATATTGTCCCATTTCCATTTAGGGATCTCAAGAGGTTGTAAAAATTCTGCTGACTTTTGATGCTCTACCTTCACCTTCTGACAAATGAGACATTTCACCACAAACTTGGCAATGTCCTTTTTCATCCCTGGCCACCAATACATCCTCTTTAAATCTTGGTACATTTTAGTGCATCTAGGATGGACTGTGTATTTACTCTGATGCGCTTCTTACAGGATCTTAGTACTCAACTCTCGTTCTTGAGGGACACAAATCCTTCCCTTATACATGATTGCTCCATCTTCTATGACAGAAAAATTACCTTGATCTTTATGATCCTATAAGTAGCTTGAGCCTCTTTGATATGAGCTCTAAGGTCACACACTATACTTAAACCATTAATGATTAGCTTTTTTGGAGTAAGAGTAGTGGACAGCTTTAAATTTTAAAACTCCTCTAGCATCTGCATTTCATACACCATCATCTAACCTATGTGGAGAGATTTTTGACTCAAGACATCAGCTACAACATTCGCCTTTCCTGGATGATACTTTATCTCAAACTTGTAGTCATTGAGAAACTCTACCCATCTTCGTTGTCTCAAATTTAACTCTTTCTGATCAAAAAGGTACTTAAAACTCTTCTGATCACAGTATACTTCAAATGTTGCACCATCCAAATAGTGTCACCAAATCTTTAAGGCAAACACCACCATTGTCAATTCAAGATCATGGGTTGGATAATTTCCTTTATGGGGTCTTAGTTGCTTAAAAGCGTAAGCAACTACCCTCTTGTCTTGCATTAGCACACACCCTAGCCCTTTCTTTGAAGCGTCACTATACACTTCAAAATGTCCTGTGGGGTCTGAAATAATTAAAATAGGAGGAGTG
The DNA here is from genome assembly GCA_037074535.1 of Gleditsia sinensis. Taxonomy (NCBI): domain Eukaryota; kingdom Viridiplantae; phylum Streptophyta; class Magnoliopsida; order Fabales; family Fabaceae; genus Gleditsia; species Gleditsia sinensis. Next base: position 42,246,390 of record CM073473.1, read on the forward strand.
GTCAATTTTGTTTTAAGCTCCTGAAAACTAGCTTTACATTGATCAGTCCATTTGAAAGGACTTCCCTTCCTGGTCAATTTAGTCAATGGAAAGGCTATACGAGAGAAGTTTTGTATAAACCTCTTGTAGTATCCTGCTAAACCCAAGAAACTTCTGCCTTCTGTAACCGTCTTAGGTCTTTCCCCCTGAATCATTGCTTCCGTCTTGCTAGGGTCTACGGCTACCCCTTTATTGGAAATGACATGTCCGAGAAATTTTACCTCTGATAGCCAAAATCCACACTTCTCCAATTTGGCATACAAATTTTTCTCTTTTAGCACTTGCAGCACGATTCGGAGATGTTGTTCATGTTCTTTCTCACTCTTAGAATATATTAAGATGTCATCAATGAATACTACCACAAATTGATCTAGGTAGGGTTGAAAAATGAAATTCATGTAATCTATGAAAATTGCAGGTGCATTTGTCAACTTGAAGGGCATTACGAGAATCTCATAGTGCCTATACCTAGTCTTGAAGGCTATTTTTGGTACATCCTCCTCCTTGATCCTAATCTGATGGTATCTAGATCTCAAGTCAATTTTAGAAAAGATGGAGGCTCCCTTCAGTTGATTTAATAAATCATCTATTCTAGGGAGAGAATACTTATTTTTTATAGTCACCTTATTCAGCTATCTGTAATATATGCATAGTCTCAAGCTTTCGTCTTTCTTCTTAACAAACAATATAGGAGCTCCCCAAGGTGATACACTAGGTCTAATGAATTGCTTATCTAACAATTCCTCCAACTTTTTCTTGAGTTCTTGTAGTTCCTTCGAGGCCATTCTATAAGGTGTAATAAAAATAGGCCTTGTTCTAGGTAAGAGATCAATAAAAAAACTCTATCTCTCTCTTGGGAGGTAAGCCTAGAATATCTGATAGAAATACTTCAGGAAACTCGTTGGCTATTGGAATTTCATCAAGCTTCGGTTCAACTTCTAGATTTGATAAGTGCAAGAGAATGTATACAAGTACTTTATTCTTCAACTCCCTATTGACTTAATTGGCATTAAGCATCAATAACTGCATCTCCTCTTCTGAAGTAGGAGGTAGAAATTCAATGGTCTTGTTGCAACAATTCAGTAAGATCCGATTTCTAGACATCTAGTCTAACACTAGAATGACATCAATACCTTTTAAAGGTAGATGGACGAGGTCTACAGAAAAAGTTTTCTCTTGAATAGTGACCTGACAGTCTTTACATACAGATGAAGTTAAGACTCTTTCCCCCATGGGAGTTACAACAGATAGCTCATAGGGGGTTTCAGAAATAGGATACTGAAACTTTATAATACATTCTTCCGATATAAATAAATGACTAGCACTAGAGTCAAACAACACCATAAGAGCAAATCCATAGATATAGCATGTACCATGGATCATTTTGAAGGATTGAGTTTCCTCTTAGCCGTTCAGGGTGAAAACCCTTCCTTTCACTTGAGGCTTCTGTTCTGGCTGCTTCCCTAAATTTTGTAGGCAGTTTCTTGCAAAATGACCCTTTTGTCCGCAATTGAAACAAACATCTAATCTTAGGTAACATGGCCGGTTACCATGCATACGTCCACACTTAGTACACTTGACTATGGCAAAGTTCTATTGGAAGGGTTGGGGACTTGCAGTCATTGGCCTCTTGCCAGTACCCTATTCTTTTCCTCTAACATTTCTACTAGAGTTTTGTGGACCGTTCTTTCGTTTCCAGAAATTCTATCTTTGTTTCTCATCCTCCACTGCCTTCAAGATCTTTTTCAGGAGTCTGCATTTATTTATCAGAGGTACAAACTCCCTAGTCTCCATAGCTACAATAGCATTCCTTATCTCCGGGTTCAATCCTGCTTCAAATTTAACAGCCTTCCATGCTTTATCGGGGTTAAATCGTAGGTAAGAGGAGAACTTAGACAACTCCTCGAACCTCGTGATGTATTGGTCTATGGTCATGTTGCACTGTCAAAGTTGGAGAAATTCAATCTCCTTCTCCGCTCGCACAATACTTGGGAAGTAATTTTCTAAAAAGGTGTCTTTGAACACCTGCCAGGTGATTTGCCTTCCCTGGTGAGCTAAAAGTTCTTTAACTCCATGCCATCAGTATTCTGCTTCATCTTTTAACATATATGCAGCAAAGATAACTTGCTGCTCCTCAGTACAATCCATCAGTTCAAAGATTTTTTCCAGTTCCCTTATCCACCTTTCAGCTACAATTGGGTCAAAGCTGCCTTGAAAACAAGGTGGTCTAGTCCTTAGGAACTCAGATATGCCGTTATCATTCCTTGCCATCCGGTTATTAACACCATTCCCACCATTCGGGTTATTAGCATTTTAGAGGAATTGTAAAATTTGATTTGTGGTCGTGACCTGGTCTCGAATTGCTGTGGCAAGGTTGTGCAGGGTTTCCTCCGCATTGTTTGTCGGATTCCTCCTTGATGGTGCCATTTCCTACTGTGGCAAAAACAAAGTTATGCTGCTATTGAGATGATCAAGCCCAATAGTTAGTTTCAAAATATTTAACAGCAGTCATAACACCACCTCGGCATATAGATAGGAAACACTAATAATTTCTTACCTGTATGAATTCACTTATCCCCTACACAGCACAACCACAAACATACTCAAGACACTATAAGATTGATTTATATAACCATCCACCCACTGGCCATCTAGAATCGACCTGCTCTGATACCAATTATGTAACAACTCTTTTTATTATTATTATACAATATAGAGTTCACATACACGTTATTAATCAAAACATACGTACAACATATCAAACACATAAATATCTACATCTTATTTATTCTAGTTGACCAATTTCGGAGATACAGGTACATGTGGTTACACCTTCACCAGGATCTGAGCCAACTTGACCACAAAAATTTTATTTGTTTCTAGGATCTGCCCATCATAGAGTAACTCGATCCAACGTGAACTAAAAACCAGAGCCATAGAAAAATCTGCATAACTAATTTTCTAAACATGACATGGAAATATAGTGAGAATTAAATCCCCGTAAATTCAACAATAAATTATCATCAATATAGCTCATCACGTCATGTTCATTTGTATAAACTACAGCAAATATCTTTAGTCACATGAATGCACTTTATCTATGCACATAAAAATTGTACAGTAATGACATATATGACAGGATTAATAATTTTCAGAATATCATATGATGTCTATCAATTTATTCTCCTATCAAGCTACTTCGGTCAGGGTGAGTATCTTCTACTCTCCGATACGAGATTTCCTCGCTCCGTCAGACATGACACACTTTCTCTTTCTTTTCTCATTAACATAATCATAATCGTTGGTAGGGCATCCCCTACTGGTGCACCACACGGATCGCCATATGACCGTGCTTATTTTTTTTCTTTTCACATTAATAGCCAAAAATATGATTTCAATAACAGTATGTTCATCAAAATATAATTATTACAAAAAAGCATTGGTATTCATGTCATGAACATAACCATTTCAAATATCACTTTATAAAATATTTCTATGTCAAAATTTCACACTTAAGATGGTAAGAAATTCATGCAATAGCAATGGCTATGGCATATACTAGTCATTATTTTCATTTATAAGATTCTTCTTCTTCTTTAAATATTATTTTTATTTCATTATTTTCTTGATGCAGGTTTTCATCATATTTGTCCTTCTCTTACTAACAAGAGCATAACTCCCCCATTTTAACTCAGATTTAGGTGATCTTGGTGTAAATGTAAAGATAAAAAAATTATCTAAAACTATTATGTTGAACAGTTTATCGAAAATTAAGGAATCATGGTGATATTACTCTCTCAATATACAGGTGATTTCTTCTCGGGTAAGTTCTGACCTCTACTTACTAATATATCCATAACTCCCTTATAATAATTCCAAATTGAGTGATTCCAGTGGCTACAAATCCGTTTCACATATAGATATAATTTGTATGTTAACCATTTATTTTAATTCCCTACAAAATATACTCAAAAATTAAAACACAGAAGCTATCCTAACATATTCTTCCCTGATTAACCATTTTCTGACCCTTTCTTACTACTCGGACCATATCTACCTTATATGGACTCCAAATTGAGTGATTCCAGTGGCTAAAAATTTTTGAAACAAAGATATACATTTTTTATGTTAATAATTACCTTTTATTCCGTACAGATTCATCCCAAAAATTTAAACACAGAAGCATATCTGATGGATTCTGCCTTGGTTAACCATTTTCTGACCACTACTTACTAATCAGACCATATATACCTCATATGGACTCCAAATGGAGTGCTTCCAGTGGCTACAAATCCGTGAGACATATCTCTACATGTTTTATGTTAACCATTTGTTCTAATTCCTTATCAATTCTTTCCAGAAATTTAAAAATAGGAGCATAAAATTTTTCCACCCATAGCCATACCTATGTAAAACTATCTACACCAGCCTAAGTATTCAAACATACATAATATGTAACATGATATAGCAACATCCATGACCAATCATCAAAGTTCTAAGATCAAAATCTCATATAAATATTACAAGTTTCAAAACTTTTCTTCAAAAAGAAATATTGTTAAACTTACCTTGAGCACTTAGTCCTTAGACTTCTCCTTCCTCTTTCTTCCTTTCTTCCTCTCCTTTCCTCACTCTACCTTGCTTCTATTTTTCCTCTCCCTCACTTGGACGAAATTCTAATGTTATAAGGGTGGATTTTGCTTAAATAGACTATCAAATAATTCACCTTTCATGATCATAGGTCTACCTTATCACAATTAGGATGCACTTGGTTGATTTTTTTTTTGGAAAAAAAGCAACTCATGTTCTTGTCTTCCTCTTCCTTAGTCAAGATATGCATAGGAAATGGAGATTTGTATTTTGAAAATTATGATAATATGTTATTAAGATAAGGGACAAGGTCCCTTTGATTTTGGGATTCATTTCTTTTTTCTTTTGTCTTAATCAAGTATGATAGGTTTTCCTTTTTAGGTGGCAAATTTCCAACCCTTAAATCTTCCTTGTTTAGCTAAAATTATTTATGTAGGATAAGGATATTTTGTCATAATACTATGTATTATTACCCACTTGCTAAAATTATGAGTGTAGGATATAGATGTTTTGTCCTAATGCCATGTATTATCATACCACTTGTTAAAATTATGAATGTAGGATATCACCCCACTTGCTAAATTTTTGTCTTAATGCCATGTCACCTAATCTTGATTACACCATTATTTCATCACTTTATTTTTATTTTTCCTCTTGGGTTTGAGCTAATTCTTGCCCATTTTCTTTAGTTTGGTTTAAATTCTACCTTTCATAATGGGCTTGGTCACATTTTCGTGATTTTTGGGCTACCAGTCCAATTTCTATATCCTAATCCAAGTCTATGTTTTATTTCTTCATTAGGCTATCCTATTGGCTTGTTAAAAATTCATGTGAAGTAGAAAAATTCTATATAAAGTGTCCATAGGTGAAAGCCCAATTTATGGGTGGAGATACTAAACTTAGTAACTTTAACTCTTAAATTAGAAAAAATTACCCTAATCCAATCTTCTTGAAATTTTAAGACATTTACTTATTTCACAAAAATTTATCTTCATTTCCCACGAATTTCACCTTTCTTTTGCATGTTTATTTTTGATATTTCCTCTTAGGTTTTCTCTCTCTACCTATTCCCTTAATGTTAGAACTTTTCTATGCATACACGTAAGGTGAAGAATTTTTAAGGATTATATTTCCTTAGATAACTAAAAATTGTCTATTAAATTTTATTTCTTTAAATATTTATGTATTTTTATTAATAAAAGAAATGAAATAAAGGATGTTACTATAATAACCATAAAATTTAATGAAAATTCCAATTAAAGAAAATTTGGAATAAAAGAGAGAATTTCGAAAACGAGGATACGAACCATAGAAAGTATGTATATTTACTTCATGGGTTAAAGAAGTACAAAGAAAATATGAGAATTTACGTTTTGGGGCATAATGTTTTTATTTTAGACGATAGTATTTTGCTATAAACAAATATATTTTTATTTGTTTCAAAATGATTATGTCTTGCTAAAAGTAAGTAGACTTTTAATTAAAATAATTATTGTTTTGCTTAAAATAATTATATTGGCCTCTAATAAATTTTTGTTTTATTTTTAGAAATATTCTTTCTTTTAATATGTATAAAGATATTTATTTTGAGATTTGTTTTATTACGATTTTTATAAAAAAAAATTATAATTTAAGAGTTTAACTAAAGGTTTATGAGAATGTAAATTTTTAGAAATTTTTTTGGATATTTTAGGATGAAAAATGGAATTTATATGAATTTATATAAAATAAAATCATATTATTCAATTATTAAATAATAAAAATTATTATTATTAAAAAAAATAAAAGGGAAAGAAGAAATGGAGTGGGAAAAATCTGAGAAGAAGAAGGAATAATGAGAGTGAATAATGATGAATAGTAACATTCAATTTTTTCTCTAGATCTGGAGTACCTATTGGCTTCTGATCTCAAAACTGAGGGTACTACTAGATTCATGACGGAGCATACTATGGTTTTGACTGAATTACTTTTTCAAATCAGCCGTTGAATCGCTGTAGATCTGAAGTAGAAAATCTCAGAAAGAGGTAAATTTTGAAACTCTTACTTAGAGACCTCCAATTGAAAATATGACATCGTAGATGAATTCAGGAGTTAGATAAACCTTACGATATGAATATTTTCAGCCATCTGACAACTTTTTGTTCGTCGTGAATAATGATTTTTCGGCGGGTGAATAGTGACCAAGTTGCTGAAGTTGTTTTCTTGATTTTGGGATCCTCCGAATATGTTTTTGAGGTCTATTTGATCAAATTGAGATTGGAAAAATACATTTTAGGGCTATCCAATCTTGGGCTATTACTCTGTGAGTAGATGATTCTTTCTATGAGTTGCCTTTACTCTTCTTGAACTTTAAATTGACAAATGAGTATGTTTACAAGTTATTTATACTTTTATATGTTCCTGAAATGGTTTAGAATATTTGAAACGATTGCAATATGATATTTAGTTCAAGAAGAGTATGACTTTTGAAATGAATTTTGAAACACATTGAACATGTGATTTTTAAATGTATTTCTCATTATATGGCAAAGAAGATATGTTATGCATATGATATTGATTCATACAGTGATATGTTTGCCTCGGATATGGGCATGTATACGTGATTCCCCTGATTGGGAAGTTTTGACAAAGGAATATACTGAGAATGAAAATACTGTATTATAATAGTACCTCTGTTTTGATTAATATGAAAAACATGAGATTCTGATTTTATGGAGGAATCCTATTGGAAACACTGTCTACTAACAGAAGGTGATGTTAGCCCTGGTGCACCTTGATTGCCTCAGCTAGCAGGGGGTGGTACTAGCCTCGTGTGAAGGCCAATACACGGGAGGTGATATGTGAAGGAGAGCGGAATGCCTCATATATGGACAAAATGCGTGTTATATGAGATTTGATTTGCCTTCTCTTGCTGTGTGCTTGGGAAATACCTATATAGAGTCTCTTCACATGTCCTCTTGAATGGTAGTAGGGCAAACCTCAGTAGGATGCTGAGTTTAGGCAAATCCTATACCACCAAAGTACAGAAGGGGTTAAACTCTTATATGGTGGTTCTAATATGTGATCCTCCAAATATTTTCATAAGAATTATGTTGATGCATACTATGATATTATTATCATTTTACAGCATTATTTATGAAATGAATATAAATATGAATTTGAACATAGATTATTTGAAATGCGGGTCCCATATGAATGTACCTCTGAATTGTGATTTTCAACGTGAAAAGTTTTAAAATAAAGAGTACATCTATATGTTGACCTAAGAAGTCAGAGGAGGTATTATTTGCTCACTGAGTTGTAAAACTCACTACACGTGGTTGATATATTTTTCAGATAAAGACCTAGAGTTTGGTCCTACGGCTACTTGATTGACTAGGTGGCGTACTTCTGTGGTGAGCCTAAATTGTTTCTGGGCTCTCAGTGTTAAAATTGTAATATAAATGTACTTTAGAGTTGCTTTGAACGTCAGAGGCAGGATCTTTGCTTCCGTTGTAATATTGTTAATTGTAGAATTGGCATGTATAATTAGATCTATGTCATAATATGAAGTTGATTGCAAATAAATAAAGATAAAGTTATTGGACAGTAGTGTTAACTTTATCTTGTGAGTAGATGATTCTTCCTATGGCTTGCCCTATACTCTTCTTGATCTTTAAGCATGTATATGATTTTGTTTATGAGATATTGACACTTTTATATGAATTTGAAATGCATTATAATTATCTGATTTGCTTACAATTTGAAATATGTTTCAAGAAGAGTATAGTATTTGAAAATGGATTTCTGAACTCATGATGTATCTGATTTCACATGTATTTCTCATTAAATGATAAAGTAAATATTTATGCATGTGGCATTATTTATAAAGCTATATGATTGCCTTAAGAAAGGCCATGTACATGTGATAAACCCTGAATGGGGAATTTATGGCAGATAAATTTGTATTGAGACTGAAAGTCTGCATTATATTGAGAATTTTATATTGGATTAAATGACATATGTGCATATGATATTTTCTGTGGAGGAATCCTATTGGAAACAATGTCTGCAAACAACAGATGATGTTAGCCCTGGTGTACCTTGATAACCCAGCTAGCAAGGGGTGGTGTTAGCCTTGTGTGAGGGCTAACACACGGGAGATGATATGTGATGGAGAGCGGGATGCCTCATATATGGGCCAGATGTCAGTTATATGAGATGTGATTTGCCTTCTCTTGCTGTGGACCCTCTGGACATGTTTTTGAAGTCTGTTTAGTCAAATATGGATTGAAAAATTGCATTATGGGGCTGTCCAATCTGATCTTTAAACGAGTGGATAATTCTTTCTATGACTTGCCCTATGCTCTTCTTGATCTTTAAACGTGTATTTGATTATTTTTATAAGATAGTTACACTTTTATATGTTTCTGAAATGCATTAAAATTATTTAAATTGTTTATAATTTGATTATAGTTCAAGAAGAGTATAGTTTTAAGAAATGGATTTCTGAACTCATAGTATATCTGATTTCACATGTATTTCTCATTAAATGATAAAGTGAATATTTATGCACATGGAATTGATTTGTAAAACTATAAAGTTATTGATTATGATTGAATAGCAAGCGTAAAGCTCATGGCGAGTTGCTTGATAATTTTATATTACATTGATGAATATGCATTTATATATATGTATTTATATGTATGGATGAATATCGACGGGTTGTATGGCTTGTAATGATACCGAATAGGGGATGCCCTATTAGCCTGAGTGAGCTGAGGGAAGGCCGTTCCAACCGGGAGACGTGGTATGTGATGAGGCAGATGGGTGATGGACTCACATTCCTTGATCACTATTGTGACTGTAGTCGATCGGTCACTATGCGTATAGCAAATGAGTGTGTGGGTTGACCAGATCGCCGAGTAAGGCAGGTCATTTTAAAAGTTTATAACTTTATCTCAACAACTTATTATTTTACTATAGTTTATACAATTGAGCATAACAACATTTGTTTAATGATCATACCATGCTGAATATGGTTTTGATATTTGAATATCATTTTATTTGAAAATATTTGAAATACAAGTCTCATATGGATGTACTTCTGAACTGTATTTTCTAAGTGACAAATTTTAAAACACGAGTACATCCACATGTTGACCTAAGAGGTCATAGGAGGTATTATCTGCTCACTGAGTTGTCAAACTCAATACACAATATTTTCACATTTTTCAGATGAGAATACAGAGTCTGATCCTATAGATAGGTGATCAATTAGGTGACATATTCTGTGGGTGAGTCTACGTTGCTTCCAAGGCTCACGATTTTTGAATTATACTGTGTTTGTATTCTAGAGTGCTCTGAACGCTACAGGCGGAATTCCTGCTTCTGTTGTACTTTGATGTTTATAGATTTGGTTTATATATTGTGTATACATGAGAGGAATGACAAAGAATTGAATTGTGCATCTTTATGGAGAATATCTGATTATGGAAAAAAATGTTTATTTTACGTAACGTATAATTGGGGGCGTTACAAGTTGGTATCAGAGCATTAGCTTTCCCTGTGGCTATTGGAGCAAAGGATTCTTTAGTAGGACTTTTAGTATGGGTATGAGTTGGACATATTTATACTTTAGGTGCTGCTGAGGGATTCTATAGGGTTTCAATTTTCTTTTTATTTCAAGTTATTAAATTTCTTAGTATAAAGTTGATTAAGTATTATGACATCTTAAGGGGTATCTATAGGTCAATTACTGTTTGAAAGTGAAAGGGATAGGTGTCCCAGGAGAATTTAAAGAATTGAAACAATTGTCAAATATGATCATTTTTGAATATAATATTCGTTTTACCTGAATGTCTTGATATGGTAGACTTTGATGTGATATTAGAAATGGATTGGTTGGAAATATGTTAGGCCATTTTAGAATGTCATCCGAAGATGATTAAATTCAATATTCCTAGAAAATCTTCTTTCTTGATACAAGAAGACTATAGTGAGGTACCCAAAAATCTAATCTCTATTTTAGTAGCGTATAAGTTATTACAAAAAGGTGCCAAGGATATTTGGCAATATCGGGAGATGTTGATATAAAGTATAGCAGTGTAAATCAAGTTCTAGTGATTAGAGAATTTTCTGATGTAATTCCTGAGAAATTGTCAGGATTATCTCGAAACGTAAAATAGAATTTGGTATTGATTTACTTCTTGAAACCCAACCAGTGTCTATACCCCCATATAGAATGGTACCGACTGAACTTAAGGAATGGAAGAATTAGTTGTAGGACTTGTTGGACAAGAGATTTTTATACCCTAGTACTCCTTCTTGGAGAGCTCCAATACTATTTGTGAAAAACAAAAGATGGATCGTTGCGATTGTGCGTATATTATAGATAGTTGAAAAAAGTGACAGTGTGGAATAAAAACCCATTACCTCGTATAGATGAACTGTTTGACTAGTTACAAGGTGCTCAATAATTTTTTTCCAAAAATTGATTTGAGATATAAGTAAAATTAATTAAGGATAAGGGAAGAGGATATTAAAAAAAAATCTTTTAAGACTCATTATGGGCATTATGAGTTATTGGTTATGTCATTTAGTTTGATAAATGCCCAGTTACAATCATAGATTTAATGAATAGTGATTAAGTCATCCTTGGATCAATTTGTTATTAAATTTATTGATGATATATTATAATATTTCAAGATTTCAGAGGATCATAAGCAACATCTAAAGATAGTTTTACCAACTCTAAGGGAGTATGGTTGGTAAAGATGGTATCCAAGTAGACTCTAAGAAAATAAAGTGGTACAACAATGGCTACACTTTACTACATCTAAAGATGAAGATCCAAATCCAATTTGTGCTTCCTGCGGTTTTTTTCCGTCCATTCTATTTAAGCTATAGTTGGATTAGGTACATGAACAAATGCCTGTAAAGCATCAATCAAATCTTGAGCATTTAAAGCTGAGATGAGAATTCGTTGTGCTAAGTGTGGGATGAACCTCTGTTCTACAGCTTGATCAAGAAAAGACAAAAGACCATCAAAGAAATGGTTAACATTTAACAAACCTATCGGTTTGTGATGCATATTCAGTTGTACCCAAGATACTATTTGGAAAATTTCTTCTAAAGTACCAAAACCACCTGGTAAGGCAATGATGGCATCAGCATTGCTCATCATTCTAGCCATGCGCTCATGCACGGAAGCTACCCTAAACTCTTCCCTAATTGTCTTTCCTACGATGTTGGATGTAGCTAGAGCGGTAGAAATAATACCTAAAACTTGACATCCTTCTATATGTGCAGCTGTAAACACATATCCCATTAATCCACGGTTACCTCCACCATAGACTAAATGAATTTTTCTCCTAGCCAACACTATCCCTAGGTTTTGTGCAACTTTCACATACTCTTTATCTTTTCCAGGACTAGAACCACAAAAGACACAAACATTTCAAAACTGACGAAATGCGATTTCCTCCATAATTGCACACACTTTAACTTTGAGTATGAAAGTAAAGATATTAACGTGTGCATTTATAGAACTCAGAGAATGGCATACTTATGATAGCTATACGAATAGGTTGGGAATAATTAGAACAGCTATGTGAGTGATTGGTGGATATAAGCTAAATTGAAGGTGAAATTTTCAAAAATGACGGCAAGCATGTATATATACAGTAATTGTGATAGTCGCTCATATTAGGTATATAAAGAGAATAAGGTTAAGATATCACCAAAAATTTGTCTTTTTCTTGTTGTCCTTGATGAAGCATTGGTGTCTTGATTCTTATAGGGAAGTTGTAGGTGATAGGCGTAACTGTAAAAAAAATAGTAAAAATACAAACAAGTTAGTTGTTGAAGAGGGACAATCAAATGATTTATTTTGTTTTCCCAATGTTCTTGCCAGTCGACTATCGGTATTATTAAGTCGACTAACTATTTTGAGAAATTTTAATTTGAACTGGTTATTTTATAGTTGATTGATTACATCTATTTTGAAGCAATCAATTGCATCCTACCAGTTAACTACATATTTTTTTATTATTTTCACAGACTTTTATAAGCTCAAAAATGTTTCTTTTTCCATGTACTATCTTTCCACCGAATACCAATAGATTTAAAGTATATTTTGGCACATATATTCAAACCTTGCGGCCACCGATTTTTGCCGATATAACAGCTAGATTTTTGTTTACAGATTTTCAAAAATTACGGCCACCGATTTTAACTCTCTCCAATGCTTTGTTCAAACTTTTTACTTTTTATTTTGGCACCGTTTTCTGTTATGCTTTTTGTCTGTTCTACTGTATTCTCCCTTATTAATGTTTGGCATTAAATGCAAAGTTCTCTTCCCTCATTACAAGAAAAGTTAATTTATTTTCTTTGAAACTCAATTATTATGATGTCCAAGTTGTTATTAGGTTAAAGTAATGAAAAGTTTGAAAGTAATGGACGAATGATGGCCGTATGTTGTTTTGACGAATGCAATCAAGAGAATTAGTGGTGTTGAAGTTCTTGAGGAATAAAATATGGGAAGTAGGATTTAAATTAATCTTTGAACTCTTAATTTGGATATATGGAGAATATTCTGAGATCAATGTTCGAAAATAATGTAAGTGATCAAGATATTTGTGTTAAAGGTTTATATCATGCTAAATTGAGTCTAGTATCTAGGATGTGAATTATGTTGAAATTGAAACTTCCTGTATGAATAATTGTTGGGGAAAAAAATCTTCTTGAAATGATTGGGTGAATTAAATGGGATTGATATAAGTTAGAATGAGGTGCTTTTAGATATGATAGAAGAAAGGCTTGAAATTTTTGATAATGAATTTGTTGGTGTTAATAAGAAGATATAGAGTTACTGTGATGAGGTAAGTTGGAATTGTTAGACATGAGCCAATGGAACATAAACGTTATAAAAGGTTTGGTGGATTTATTACTACATATGTTTAACATATTGATTAATAGATCTTAGGATAAAAAAATAGACGATAGATTAAGATGATGATATTCATGGGATGATGTTGATATGTGAGAATCAAATATGACTTGATAGAAGTCTGAAATAAGACAAGATAGTTATACAATATGAATGTGAATATATTCTTTTATGTGTGTGTTTCCTAATATTGACTTATAGATATATACATGCGAGCTTAAGGATATAAAGGAATGAGATATAAAATGGTTTAAGAGTTCCTTACATGTATATATATAATCTGCTGAGTACTTTGTATAAAGTGAAATTGAGTAGAAAAGAAATACAAACAATTCAAGACAGGCCAAAAGTTTATAAGGACCATGAACGTTGAGCACTAGAAATTATCAGTAGGTGACTACATATTCTTGAAGGACTCACTAATGAAATAAGTAACGAGGTTTGAAAAGAAGGAAAAAGTTAAGCTCTAGTATATATGTTCTTTTGAAAACTTGAACAAAGTAGGCATAGTAATACATTGCCTAGCCTTGCCATCAAGATTGAGTAATGTGGATACATATTTTCTTACATCAATGCTAAGGAAGTACCTATTAGATTCTTCTTATGTTACCTAATTCTAAGAAATTCAATTGGACAAAAATTTGGCTTAACTATGGGTACAATTGATGTTTATTATTGATCGACAAGTGAAGAACTTATGGATGAAAGAAATCCCTATGGTTAAGTTATATGGCAAAATCAATCAAGTGAAGAGACATTTTAAAAAGTAAAGATGTTATATAGAAAAGATATCCCCAATTATTTGAGTAATAAGGTTGGTAACTCCGAATTATGCCTTGATTTCATTTCCTACATGTGTTAGGATGGGCTCAAATTCGAGGACCGAATTTCTTAAGTGAGGAAGAATGTAATATTCCGTAATTTTTATTTTTAAATAATAATATTTTGCTATAAACAAATATATTTTTATTTGTTTAAAAATGATTATGTTCTGCTAAAAGCAAGTATATTTTTAATTAAAGTAATTATTGTTTTGTTTGAAATAATTATATTGGCCTTTAATAAATTTTTTTTGTATTTTTAGAAATATTATTTCTTTTATTATGTATAAAGATATTTATTTTGTGATTTGTTTTATTAAGATTTTTATCAAGAAAAGTCTTGATTTACGAGTTTAACTAAATGTTTATGAGAATGTAAATTTTTAAAAAAATTTGGGATGTTTTAGGATAAAAAATGGTATTTATATGAATAAATATAAAATAAAATTCAATTATTCAATTATTAAATAATAATAATAATTATTATTATAAAAAAAAGAAAAGGGGGAGGGGAAAGACAATATGAAGAAACGTGAAAAATTCTGTAAACTGATAAATAATGAAATAATGCGAATAGTAACCTCCATTTTTCTCTCTCGATCTGGAGTGTCTAGAGGCCTCCGATCTTAAAACTAATGGTACCAACGGATTCAGGACGAAGAATATTATGATTTTGACCGATTTTTTTTTCAAATCAGCCGTAGATCGAAAGTAGAAAATCTCAAAAAAAGTTAAACTCTGAAACTCTTACTTAGAGACCTCAAATTGGAAATCTGACACCATAGATAGATTCAGGAGCTAGATAAACCTTAGGATATGAAATTTTTTAGCTATCTGACAATTTTTTGTTCTTGGTGAATAGTATTTTTCGGCCATGAATAGTGTTTTTCGACCGTGAATAGTGACCAAGTTCCAAGAATCATTTCTTTAATTTTTGGACCCTCTGGACACATTTTTGAAATCTGTTTAGTCAAATGTGGATTGGAAAAGTGCATTTTGGGGTTGTCCAATCTGGAGCCCTTACCTTGTGAGTGGATAATTCTTTCTATGACTTGCCCTATACTCTTCTTAATCTTTAAACGTGTATTTGATTATGTTTATAAGATATTTACACTTTTATATGTTTCTGAAATGCATTAAAATTATCTAAATTGCTTAAAATTTTAATTATAGTTCAAGAAGAGTATAGTTTTAAGAAATGGATTTCTGAACTCATGGTATATCTGATTTCACATATATTTCTCATTAAATGATAAAGTGAATATTTATGCACATGGCATTGATTTGTAAAACTATAAAGTTATTGATTATGATTGAATGGAAAGCGTAAAACTCATGGTGAGTTTCTTGATAATTTTAC
Source organism: Gleditsia sinensis (assembly GCA_037074535.1). Classification (NCBI taxonomy): domain Eukaryota; kingdom Viridiplantae; phylum Streptophyta; class Magnoliopsida; order Fabales; family Fabaceae; genus Gleditsia; species Gleditsia sinensis. The sequence continues at coordinate 42,262,129 of CM073473.1, forward strand.
ATTGCATTGATGAATATGCATTTATATATATGTATTTATATGTATGGATGAATATTGACGGGTTGTATGACTTGTGACGCTATCGAATAGGCGACGCCCTATTAGCCTGAGTGAGCCAAGGGAAGGCCGCTCCAACCGGGTGATAGTGGTAATGTGAGGAGGTAGATGGGTGATAGACTCACATTCCCTGATTACTATTGTGACTGTAGTCGATCGGTCACTATACGTATAGCAAATGAGTGTGTGGGTTGACCAGATCGTCGACTGAGGTAGATCATTTTAAAATTTTATAACTTTATATCAAAAGCTTTTTATTTTACTATAGTTTATATAGTTGAGCATAACAACGTTTGTTTAATGATCATACCTTGCTGAATATGGTTTGGATATTTGAATATCATTTTATTTGAAAATATTTGAAATATGGGTCCCATATGGATATACTTCTGAACTTTTTTTTCTAAGTTACAAATTTTAAAATACGAGTACATCCACATGCTGACTGTTGTTGTTTTAATTAAAACTCGCAAGTGCACGAATCTATTGGAGTATAGATTTAGTGGTATGCAAGGTCGATCCCACAGAGATTGCCAATTGAGAGAAAATTCTAATATAGATCCGAAATAAATACTTCTAACCTAGTTCCCGATGTCTTGTTTTGTGAGAGGAATATTGAACAAATTACACAAAGAACTAATATACTGAAATTAAATGAAGATGTAATCAAAGTAAAGAAGCATGCTAAGGTTAGGGGATCCACTCTTGGTATATCGAATAAAAATAAATTTAACTCTTTTAGTACTCAATTAGAATCTTTACACGAATAAAGTTCTAATCGGATGATATGTTAATTTAAGCTCAACTTTGTTTATACATGACTTATATTTACCTCCTTTTTAATAATTAAGACATTCTTGTAAATTGGATTCAAGCGTACATTGTGCCAATCACCATATTGTCTACAATAAATCAAGAGTGATTCAAGTATTTATTGTGCTAAAAATTGTCTACAATGTATCAAGGTTCACACTTTACAAGATTAAAAATACAAAGATGCAAAAGATAACTTGTAAATGGATTCAAGCATAAATTGTGCCAATCATTATATTGTCTACAATATATCAAAATTCACATTTTACAAGATTAACTTATGCAAAAAATGAAAGGTAGAAAATGAATTAACATAACAAAATAAAATGAAATAGAATAGGTGGCAAAGCCAACCAATAGTAAAATAAAATAAAGTAGGTGGCAAAACCAACCATGAAAATAATAAGAGATAGGCGGTCTAATAAAACCAGCCAATAACAAGAAATCGGCGGTATGATAAAACCAGCCATTAAGAAATAATTATGAGAAAAGAAATAGGAAGGTAAATACAATATCAAAGATAAACATTAAGTTAGATAAATTATTATTCTCATACCAAGAGTTTCACCCTTTCACCTTAGCATTAGGAGATTAGTTCTCCATAATCAAGGCAAGAAAGTGAAATGAAAGATGAAGAAACATGATAATATTACGAAAGAAAATGAAAAATACAAGATGTCTAAAGAGAGAATAACATTACAAGTTCGTAGAATTCCAACAAAGCTTTCCCAAGCTCTATCCAAAGCTCTCCAAAAACTCTCCAACTCACCCCTCAAGCCCTCTATTTATAGATACAATTAAGTGTGGTTGGTGTGGTAATTGTCAAAATTGTTAGGTAGGAAGTTGTACAAAGTTGACAATTTGAATTCCATATGTGCACCGAAATTGATCCTTGAATATCATCTTGAAAACCGCCAAATTTTCTGACTTCATCAACACGAAAGTTGTAGACAATTGCATTAGCTTTCCGTCAAGACAAATTGTGGACAAATTGGATATGTAATGTGTGAGTTATGGTCAAAATACTAGAGCAAAGTCGGGCTGGACTGCAGCAGTAGTCAGATTCTCTTCTAGCCCACTTTTGGCCCTTTTAATGTCCATATTTTCTGACCACTTGAACATGAAAGTTGTACCCAATTGTGTCAGCTACACACCTACCAAATTGCATACATATGGGATATGTATTTTCAAAGATATGGCCCAAGTACTACAGCAAGGTTGGGCTGGACTACAACCAGCAAACGTATTCTCAACATTGGGTGCTTTGCCTTGAATCTTTATGTTTTAGTTCTTTTGGAAATGTGATCATAAATTAAGAATAAATTTTTGCATATATCCATTAGGATGCGTCTCAAGAGACAATATGATAATGCTCCTTACTCAGCCATCCTTAATGAATTTGTTTTATCTGCTTGATTTAACTCTGATTCCTCCAATTAAGTCCATTTTCTACTCTTCTCTCCATCTGTAAGAAAGACACAAAACTAAAGACAAGTAAGGGAGATTTATGCTTAATTATGGCAAAAGATAAGATGAAAATATTTAATTTATGAGTATAAAACTCACTCATCAAATACCCCCAGACTTAATCTTTTGCTTGTCCTCAAGCAAAACACACAAACTTCAGAATTCAAATGATGAGTGAGTGATGAATTGTTTTTGACTTACTAAGCATTCCTCAAGGATCTAAAATGTGCAACCAAGAAAGATATCAGAATTCTAAGGTTATGTAGAACTTTTATTCAAATACAACATATGGTTTACTCTTGAATCCCAAGTGTGTGTGTGTAGTAGTCTTATGACATTGGACTTTTTGCATTCAAATAAATTTATGTAATCAAATATTTAAAACAGATCTCTAGATATATGCATTTGAGACTCCATAAGCTTATTTTTCATGTCACTCTCCACTAATGTAGACTAATCATAACATTTAAGATCATTAGGACTTTCATTAGGCTTGTAATGTATGGCACAGGTTAAAGGTGGATAAAATGATATGAATGAAAGTTCAACTCACTCTTCGGTGTACATAATCATTTAAAGCCTCCCAAATACTTTTGATATTATACTGTGAATTCTATCTCTAACCTTTTCATCATCCTTACATTTATTTGCTCATACTATTTTTTTTTTGAATATAAACACCCCCAAACTTATTTATTTAGGGAGTATTAACTTTCTTTCTTCTTCTTTATTTTTTTTTCTTTCTTTTCTCTTTTTTTTTTTTTAACTTCTACCGTCCACCCTTGAATCATAACTTTTCAAATGTTCATGCCTGTGAGTGAAAGGTAAGAGTTAGACATATTTTTATTTAAAGGCTAGATAGAAATATAGGTGTTCAAGAAAGGATAAATATAAGCTCAAAAGAGGTTGCTAGGGATATCATCATGTATAGGTTGGTTTGAAAGGCTCAAACGATTCCAAAAATGCCTAATTCATTTCTTAAATGGAGAGTAGTCTAGGATTTTGCCTCAAGTGACAATTGAATAAGTTCTAGAGTCTTATGAGATCAATTAACATATCTAAATCACATAAATCTTTTCTGAATAAACAATTAGTCAAATGTAAAAGATTAAGTGCACCAGATATTAGGATTCTCAAATAAAACATAAGTTACATTAGAGTTCAAGTTCACACATAACACCCAAAATTCATCAATTTTTCAAAGGTTACAAGCATTTTAAACCATTTTCATCATTGGTGCTAGCTTTGCCTAATCACAAAACATCACTCAAATTTATTTTTTTTGAAAGATGAAGAAACACAAAATAAACAATAAAGATTAAAAGAGATATTACCTGGAAGGAGATCTAAGAAAAGATGAACCTGCAACAAACTAAACAGAAAATACAAATTTACTCAAGCAAATAAAAGGTATTACAAATGAAGATTTAAGTCCAGTTTGCGCTTTCTGCGATGTTCTGTTGTCCACTCTATTTGAGCTATAACTGGATCAGGTACATGAACAAATGCTTGTAACGCATCAATCAGCTCGTCAGCATTTGAGGCCGAGATGAGAATTCGACGTGCTGAGTGCGAGATAAACCTTTGTTCTACAGCATGATCAAGAAAAGACAACAAACCATCAAAGAAATTGTTAACATTCAACAAACCTATGGGTTTATGGTGCATGTTCAGTTGTGCCCAAGAGACGATTTGAAAAATTTCCTCTAGAGTACCAAAACCTCCAGGTAAGGCAATGAAGGCGTCAGCGTTGCACATCATTTTAGCAATTCGTTCATGCATGGAGGCTACCCTACATTCTTCCCCAATTGTTTTTCCTACTATGTTTGATGCAGCTAGAGCTGTAGGAATAATACCAAGAACTTGGCATCCTCCTAGATATGCAGATCCAGACACACTCCCCATTAACCCACGACAACCTCCACCATACACTAACTGAATCTTTCTCTTGGCTAGTACCATACCCAAAGTTTGTGCTGCTTTTACATATTCTCCATTTTTCCCAGGACTAGAACCATAAAAGACACAAATATTTCGAAAGTGACGAACTGCGATTCCTTCCATATCTACACTCACCTTGACTTTGATTATGAAGATGAAGATCATGAGGTGCACATTTATAAGACTCAAATAAGGGCATACTTGTAATAGCTATGTGCATAGGCCAGGGGCATAATTTCAATAGCTATAAGAGTAGGCTGAAAAATGTCAGCTAAATTAAAGGTGAAAAATTCAAAAATGACGGCACGCATGCATATATACAGTAGTTGTGATTGTGGCTCACATCTTCCTCTGGTTTTACGTCCAGTAACGGCTTAAACGCCCTCTATGGGTCGAGGATATGCTTCCCATCCAATTTTCTTATAAATTGGCAAACAGGGTCTTTTAACGTCAGATTCCCAAGACTGTACCGTTTATGTTCTTTTTTGAAATGGGGCCATAGACCGACAATACCGATATGCACAGATCCACTAGGATGTGTCTCAAGAGACGTTGGATGAAAGTCATCATCCAATGACTCCTTACTCAAGCCATCCTTAATGAACTTAATTTTGTCTTCCCAATTTACAGACACCCAACCCAAAGAACGGCAACGTTTGTTACAAGTTTCACGTCCACATTTGTAACAAACACCCATTCGTTTAGCTCTGCGCTTTTTAGCAAAACTACTTTTTCCTAAACCAGGCATGTAAGAGATGAAATCATTTGCAGACTCACCTGATAACCGTACCTTAGCTTCAATCAGCCAACGAATATCAGCAGGTATTCCCATGATCATCATTAACCTCAATCTTTCAACCCGTGCTTTGTAAATTTTTGTCAATGCATTGGGTGGAAGAGAAGGAAAATGATTTTTCAATTGTACGAGAATGTCCTCCATTATCGACTCAAAATTTTTGTTTTTTTTTGTTTTTCTGTTTTTTTGTTTTTTTATTTTTTTGTTTTTTTGTTTTTTTTTTGTTTTTTTTGAAAAAGCAAAAGCAACAAAGGGAGGGAAAACAATAGAAAATCAAAAGAAGATAACACTGAAGGGAAAAATTAATGCAAGTTAAATAAAGAAAGATCTTACCTAGATAACGTGCACGATGACTTTTAACAACAAAAGCAAATCAATCCTTGTAGACAGGATCACGCAAAGGTGTCTCCTCTATCTCTGGATTTGGTAATTCCAAAAATGCTTCCAATCTTTGACCATTTATTTTAAACACATCACCATTCTTGGGATTTTCGATCTTTACTGCACCATGTGGGTAAACAGTATGAGCAACAGATGGCAGTGGAATTGACTCAAAAGGTGAGACTTTTTCTTTTTTGGCTTTCCATTTATCAGTATCCATTAGTGGAGTTGTCTCTAACAAAGAGTCTACTTCACGAACCAGATAATCCTCATTTTTATCCTTATCGAAATGAATCAAATATTTTTCTAGATGATCATTACTAAAGGAGTCTAAAAATGAATCAGAAATGGCACTTTCAATTAGGTTGACCTCACATAAATCATCCATGTCCACAGGTTGATGAGAGACATTAAAAATATTTAATTCCACAGTCATATTTCCAAAAGATAAATTCAAAATTCCATTTCGACAATTAATAATTGCATTGGATGTTGCCAGAAATGGTCTACCCAAAATGACTGGAATTTGTGTCTCAGCATTCTCAACAGGTTCAGTGTCAAGAACAATGAAATCTACTGGAAAGTAGAATTTATCAACCTTAATGAGCACATCTTCTATGACACCTCTAGGGATTTTGGTGGACCTATCAGCTAACTGAAGGGTCACTGATGTAGGTTTCAGCTTTCCTAACCCAAGTTTCTCATACACAGAATACGGCAGTAGATTCACACTTGCTCCTAGATCAAGTAAGGCTTTGTTAATCACATGGTCACCTATATTACAAGAAATTGTAGGACAACCTGGATCTTTGTACTTGACAGGAGTCTTTTGCTGAATTATAGAACTCACTTGTTCAGTCAAAAATGCCTTTTTTGGAACATTAGTTTTCCTTTTCACCGTACAAAGATCTTTCAGAAATTTTGAGTAAGCAGGTACTTGTTTGATAGCGTCCAAAAAAGGGATGTTAATGCTTACTTGCTTAAACACCTCTAAAATGTCACTATACTGAGTACCTTTCTTATTTGATGCAAGTCTTTGAGGGAAAGGAGCTTTGGGGGCATAAGAAATCTGTTCACTTTTCTTTTTACTTGAGTCATTGGTTTGAGACTCATGTTGACTCTGTTCCTCATTTTCTGGCATATGAACATGATTATCAATAACCTTTCCAGATCTAAGGGTTGTCACAGATTTTACTTCTTCCTTTGGATTTGCTGATGATCCTACTTCAAATTGACCCTTAGGATTAGGAATAGGTTGACTGGAGAATTTTTCTTTTTCTCTCTCTCCTATAGCATTGGCTAATTGACCCAATTGTGTTTCAAGCTTTGAAATAGCTTGAGTGTGAGATTGCAAGACTTGTTGGGTCGATTGCATGAATTGTTGCAAGGTATCCTCCAAAGAAGGTTTTCTTTGTTGAGATACCCCGAAAGGAGGAGCATGTTGAGAAACTTGAGGGTATGAATTTGAAGTGGAAAATTGTTGCCCATTTTGATTCATTGCAGGTTGATTTTTCCTCCATGAAAAATTTGGATGATTCCTCCAATTTGGATTATATGTGGGTGCAAATGGACTATCTGATGATTTTTCATAAGACTGAAGAGAATTAGCTTGCTCAGAAAATGCTTCTTGGTAAGCTGGTATGGATGGACAAAATTGTGCAATGTGAGATGTACTAGAACATAAGGCACATGCCTCTATCCTAGTATTGGTAGAAGGGTTTAGAGTATGACTTAAAGTTAAAGCTTCTACCTTTCTAGTTAGGCTAGCTAAGGCAATTCTCACATCTGTATCATCACTCACTTCGTAAATTCCTCCCTTTTTTTGTATTTGAGACTTCTTATCCCTGGGATCTATGCAGTTCCAATGCTGAGAATTTTCAGATAAAGATCCTAAGGATTCCCAAGCTTCCCCCTCATTCAATTGTAAAAATCTCCCACCATGCATGCTTTGGATCATTTGACGGTTTGATGAAGTTAAACCATCGTAGAAATATTTCACCAATCTCCAATTTTCAAAACCATGATGAGGACATTTCAAAAGAAGATTATTAAATCTTTCCCAACATTCAAAAAATTGTTCACCCTCTTTTTGACAAAAATCAGAAATTTCTCTCCTAAGGGCATCAGTTTTAGACATAGGGAAAAATTTTGCCAGAAACTTATTTACTAATTGGTTCCAACTAGTTATAGTTCCTATAGGAAGGGAGTTCAACCAGGCTTTAGCTTTATCTTTCAATGAAAATGGAAACATTCTAAGCCTGATTGATTCATCATTGAAATTCTGGAAGCGAAAAGTCGAGCAGATTTCAAGAAACTCTTTAATGTGCATGTATGGATCTTCTCTTTCCATACCATAAAATGATGGTAAAAGTTGGAGTATGGCCGGTTTGAGTTCAAAATGAGTTGCAGTAGTTTGTGGTAAAACTATGCAAGATGGAGTATTGGCTATGACAGGTGATAAGTACTCCATAAGAGTTTTATTATGCACAACTTGTTCTTCCATTTTTAATGGTGATCCAGCAGAATCTAATGTCTCTATTGTACACTCAATGGTTGACCCTAAACTTTTCCTAACCAACCGCTTATCTTTATCACGTTTCCAAGCACGCATAAACTAAAAAAAATTGCTTCCTAATTATGAAAAAGTATCTAACTACACAACGGCTACAAAATGCAAATACCACAAAATAAAAATCACAAAATTATACAAACTCTTTTTTTTCAAAGTGTTAGTAATAATGGGTAGTATTTAATCGGTAGACTCCCAGGAAAATATGGAGGAATCACAATGGTTTCTCTTAAAACCCATACTCCTTAGGCGCTTTTAGCCTTGTTGACAGAATCAACCAATTTTATACACCCAAATTACTACACCAATTTTCAGGAAACAATTCTAAAGAAAAATTTCTATACACAGAATAAACAAATGTTCTAACTATAACTAGTGGAAGAAAAGTACTTACCTGGATCCAAATAGCTTTTCCGTCGCAATCCCCAGCAACGGCGCCAAAAACTTGTTGTTGTTTTAATTAAAACTCGCAAGTGCACGAATCTATTGGAGTATAGATTTAGTGGTATGCAAGGTCGATCCCACAGAGATTGCCAATTGAGAGAAAATTCTAATATAGATCCGAAATAAATACTTCTAACCTAGTTCCCGATGTCTTGTTTTGTGAGAGGAATATTGAACAAATTACACAAAGAACTAATATACTGAAATTAAATGAAGATGTAATCAAAGTAAAGAAGCATGCTAAGGTTAGGGGATCCACTCTTGGTATATCGAATAAAAATAAATTTAACTCTTTTAGTACTCAATTAGAATCTTTACACGAATAAAGTTCTAATCGGATGATATGTTAATTTAAGCTCAACTTTGTTTATACATGACTTATATTTACCTCCTTTTTAATAATTAAGACATTCTTGTAAATTGGATTCAAGCGTACATTGTGCCAATCACCATATTGTCTACAATAAATCAAGAGTGATTCAAGTATTTATTGTGCCAAAAAATGTCTACAATGTATCAAGGTTCACACTTTACAAGATTAAAAATACAAAGATGCAAAAGATAACTTGTAAATGGATTCAAGCATAAATTGTGCCAATCATTATATTGTCTACAATATATCAAAATTCACATTTTACAAGATTAACTTATGCAAAAAATGAAAGGTAGAAAATGAATTAACATAACAAAATAAAATGAAATAGAATAGGTGGCAAAGCCAACCAATAGTAAAATAAAATAAAGTAGGTGGCAAAACCAACCATGAAAATAATAAGAGATAGGCGGTCTAATAAAACCAGCCAATAACAAGAAATCGGCGGTATGATAAAACCAGCCATTAAGAAATAATTATGAGAAAAGAAATAGGAAGGTAAATACAATATCAAAGATAAACATTAAGTTAGATAAATTATTATTCTCATACCAAGAGTTTCACCCTTTCACCTTAGCATTAGGAGATTAGTTCTCCATAATCAAGGCAAGAAAGTGAAATGAAAGATGAAGAAACATGATAATATTACGAAAGAAAATGAAAAATACAAGATGTCTAAAGAGAGAATAACATTACAAGTTCGTAGAATTCCAACAAAGCTTTCCCAAGCTCTATCCAAAGTTCTCCAAAAACTCTCCAACTCACCCCTCAAGCCCTCTATTTATAGATACAATTAAGTGTGGTTGGTGTGGTAATTGTCAAAATTGTTAGGTAGGAAGTTGTACAAAGTTGACAATTTGAATTCCATATGTGCACCGAAATTGATCCTTGAATATCATCTTGAAAACCGCCAAATTTCTGACTTCATCAACACGAAAGTTGTAGACAATTGCATTAGCTTTCCGTCAAGACAAATTGTGGACAAATTGGATATGTAATGTGTGAGTTATGGTCAAAATACTAGAGCAAAGTCGGGCTGGACTGCAGCAGTAGTCAAATTCTCTTCTAGCCCACTTTTGGCCCTTTTAATGTCCATATTTTCTGACCACTTGAACATGAAAGTTGTACCCAATTGTGTCAGCTACACACCTACCAAATTGCATACATATGGGATATGTATTTTCAAAGATATGGCCCAAGTACTACAGCAAGGTTGGGCTGGACTACAACCAGCAAACGTATTCTCAACATTGGGTGCTTTGCCTTGAATCTTTATGTTTTAGTTCTTTTGGAAATGTGATCATAAATTAAGAATAAATTTTTGCATATATCCATTAGGATGCGTCTCAAGAGACAATATGATAATGCTCCTTACTCAGCCATCCTTAATGAATTTGTTTTATCTGCTTGATTTATAGACATCATTTCCAAAGAACCACAATTTAACTCTGATTCCTCCAATTAAGTCCATTTTCTACTCTTCTCTCCATCTGTAAGAAAGACACAAAACTAAAGACAAGTAAGGGAGATTTATGCTTAATTATGGCAAAAGATAAGATGAAAATATTTAATTTATGAGTACAAAACTCACTCATGACTGACCTAAGAGGACATAAGAGGTATTATCTGCTCACTGAGTTGTCAAACTCACTACACAATATTTCCACATTTTTCAGATGAGAATATAGAGTCTGATCCTACAGATAGGTGATCAGTTAGGTGACATATTCTGTGGGTAAGTCTACGTTGCTTCCAAGGCTCACGGTTTTTGAATTATACTATGTTTGTATTTTAGAGTGCTCTGAACGCTACAGGCAGGATCCCTGCTTCTACTGTACTTTGATGTTTATAGATTTGGTTTATATATTGTGTATACATGATAGAAATGACAAAGAATTGAATTGTGCACTTTTATGGAGAATATCTAATTGTGGAAAAAATGTTTATTTTACGTAACGTAAAATTGGGGGTGTTACAACATCCATGTGTTGACCTAAGAGGTCATAGGAGGTTTTATTTGCTCATTGAGTTGTCAAACTCACTACACGATATTTCTATATTTTTCAAATAAGAATACAATTTTTTGTCTTTTCCCTTTTGATGGATGATCAATTAGGCGACATTTTCTCTAGTGAGCCTATTTTGTTTCCACGACTCGTAGATTTTGATTTATATTGTACTTGTACTCTAGAGTATGCTCTATATACCACAGGCATGATCCCTGCTTCTACTGTTACTCTGATGTTTATGGACTTGTTCTGTATATGGTATATGTATGGGAGAACCTATATGTATCTGTTACCATGATAAATGATTGGAATATTCATGTTTATGGAAAATATATGTTTATGGTATATGTGTTTCACGTGCGCTATATTGGCCTCTAATAAATTTTTATTTTATTTTTAGAAATATTCTTTCTTCTAATATGTATAAAGATATTAATTTTGAGATTTGTTTTATTACGATTTTTATCAAGAAAAATCATGATTTAAGAGTTTAACTAAAGGTTTATGAGAATGTAAATTTTTAGAAAATTTTGGGATATTTTAGGATGAAAAATGGAATTTATATGAATATATATAAAATAAAATCCTATTATTCAATTATTAAATAATAATAATAATAATAATTAAAAAAAACAATAAAAGGGAAAGAAGAATCGGAGAAGGGAGACGGGAAAAATCCAAGAAGAAGGAATAGTGAGAGTGAATAGTGATGAATAGTAATATTCAATTTTCTCTCTAGATCTGGGGTACCTATTGACTTCCGATCTTAAAACTGAGGATACTATTGGATTCAGAACAGATAATACTATGGTTTTGACCGATCAATTTTTTAAATCAGCCGTTGAATCGCCATAGATCTGAAGTAGAAAATCTCAAAAAAAGGTAAACTCTGAAACTCTTACTTAGAGACCTCAAATTGAAAATCTGACACCGTAGATGAATTCAAGAGCTAGATAAACCTTAGGATATGAATATTTTCAGCCATCTGATAGCTTTTTGTTCGTCGTGAATAATGATTTTCGATAGTGAATAGTGACCAAGTTCCCGAAGTTTTTTATTTTATTTTTAGACCCTCCAAATACGTTTTTGAGGTTTATTTAATCAAATTGAGATAGGATTGGTTGTCATCATGTCATGACATTCTAGATTGTCACCTTAAAGTGATTAAGTTTAATGTCCCTAGAGAATCTTCCTTCATGATACAAGGAGATCGTAGTAAGGAGTCTAGTAATTTAATTTCAGCTTTAACAGCTTATAAGCTGTTACAAAAAGGATGCCAGGGGTATTTAGCAGTAGTTAAAGATGTTGATAAGAAGTATACCAGTGTAGAGCAAGTTTCAGTGGTTAGAGAATTCCCTGATGTGTTTTCTGAGGAATTGCCAAGATTACCACTAGACCGAGAGATTGAGTTTGGTATTGATCTCCTTCCTGAAACACAACCAATATCCATACCTCCTTATAGGATGGCACCTGCAAAACTTAAGGAATTAAAGGAGCAATTGCAAGATTTACTAGATAAAGGTTTTATTCGACCCAGTACATCTCCTTGGGGTGCTCCTGTTCTCTTTGTGAAGAAAAGGGATGGATCCCTTCGCCTATGTATTGACTATAGGCAGTTGAATAAAGTGACTATACGAAACAAATATCCTTTACCCAGAATAGATGATTTGTTTGACCAATTATAGGGTGCCCAATGTTTTTTAAAAATTGATCTGAGATCTGGTTATCATCAACTGAGAATTAAGAAAGAGGATATTTCAAAAACCGCTTTTAGGACTCGGTATGGGCACCACGAGTTCTTAGTAATGTCATTTGGTTTAAGAAATGCCCCAGCTGTATTTATGGATTTAATGAATAGGGTGTTCAAATATTTTCTGGATCAATTCGTCATTGTATTCATAGATGATATCTTGGTATATTCAAGAAGTTCAGAAAAGCATGAGCGGTATTTAAGAATAGCATTGCAAACCCTGAGGGAACACTAGCTGTATGCTAAGTTTTCAAAATGTAAATTTTGGCTAAGTAGTGTTATCTTCTTAAGGCATGTGGTTACTAAGGATAGTATTCAAGTTGATCCTAAAAAGATAGAAGCAGTGCAGAAATGGCCACGACCTACGACAATTACCGAGATTCGTAGTTTTCTTAATTTAGCAAGCTATTACCGCATATTTGTTAAGGATTTTTCAAAGATAGTTGCTCCTTTAACAAGGTTGACAAGAAAGGGAATAAAGTTTGACTGGTCAGATGAATGTGAAAGAAGTTTCTAGAAACTCAAAGAATGTTTAACTACGGCGCTAGTATTGGCTATTCCTTCAAATACTGGAGGATAATCTGTATACTGTGATGCATCGAGAATCAGATTAGGATGTGTGTTGATGCAAAATGGTTGAGTCATTGCATATGCATCTAGACAGCTTAAACCACATGAACAAAACTATCCAACTCATGATTTGGAAATGACAGCAGTAGTTTTTGCTCTTAAAAATTTGGAGACATTATTTGTATGGTGAGACATGCGAAATTTATACAGATCATAAAAGTCTCAAATATATTTTTCAACAAAAAGATCTTAACTTGAGACAAAGACGATGGATGGAATTACTTAAAGATTACGATTGCACATTGTGGCTGATGCATTAAGTAAGAAGTCTATGACTAGTTTGGCTCATATCACAATGGTAAGAAGGCCATTGATTAAAAAAATGCATAAGATGGAAAGTGATAGAGTAGTAATGGAAGTGAAGGAACCTAGAATATTATTAGGCCATATGCAATTTCAATCATCTTTGATCGAACAGGTGAAAAAGGCACACAGAGAAGATGTCTATTTATGCATGAAAATGGAAGAAGTGAAGAATGGTGGTGAAGTTGAATTCATTGTATACTTTAAAGGAATTCTAAGATTTAGCAAGCAGATATGTGTACCTGATAAAGAAGAACTTAAGAAAGAAATTTTAAAGGAAACCCAAAGATCCATGTATATGATTCATCCTGGAATAACTAAAATGTATAAGTATTTAAAAGAAATTTATTAGTGGGAAGGTATGAAGAAAGAAACAGTGGATTACATGTCTCGATGTTTAACCTGTTAGCAGGTGAAAGCAGAACATCAAAGGCCTACAGGACTACATCAGCAAATAGATATACCTGAATGGAAATGGGAAAGAATAACTATGTATTTTATTACGAGGTTACCAAGAACACCAAAAGGTTTTGATTCAATATGAGTGATCATTGATAGGTTGACTAAGTCAGCAAATTTCCTACCAGTGAAAACCACATACAATGTAGCTCAATATGCAAGATTATATTTGAATGAAATAGTGAGGCTTCATGGAGTGCCAATATCAATTATTTTTTATCGAGGACCACAATTCACAGCTCGTTTTTGGATAGCTTTTCAAGAAGCTTTGGGCACAAAGTTGAATCTCAGTACTGCATTTCATCTTCAAATAGATAGGAAGTTGGTGCATACTGTCACAGGTACACCCAAATTGATACCTTACCTCAAAACTAACCTGTAGTAGTGGGAATAAAGGTCGATCCCACAGAGACTGGAATTACCTTATGTGATTGAGAAATGGGGGGGATGATAGTTGCAAATAAAACCAAGTAAACAATAATGAAAGTATATAAGAGAGAGTGATTAATGATAAAGACGTTGGTTTCGATTGATATCCACTGTCAAGGGATTGCATTGATCATTGACAATATAATCAATCTATAATTGAATATTTATTATTGGGTTTCTAACCCTGTTCCTCCTTAAGTTTAGTAAATTAATGACAATCACACCAATTAAACCCTAATTAACAAGCAATCATTTAGCACATCGGTAAAGCATAACTTATTAACCGCATGAAGAACTAGAGAAACTGACAGAGCTAAACAGATATAAACACATCGGCTATATCTAATTTAGTTAATTATTCATCATACGTTAAATGATTTATAATCCAAAATCCTCAAACCTATTTGCCTCACGAATCAGAGAATTGAAGACTTTGTTCAAAACATAATTCAGCGGTAGATTAAGACAGATAATATACTAGTAGGCCTCATAGTAATCATATGAATAATCATTGAGAAGAAAAACAGATAAATAATAAATACTCAATTCAAATTGAAATAATAAAATCAAATCCACATCTCACAATGCATGAAGATCCCTTGAGGTTTCAATCTACCTCAACCAACTAAAAAGAACTAGCTACGCAAGGCCATAAGAATTAGCTACGCAAGGCCATGAAGATCCCTTGGTGCGACGGCCGGAGCCGTGGCGCTCCGAGTCTGCAATGACGCAGTGCTGTGGTGCCCCAAAAATTCTAGAATTTGCCAAAGTGATGAACATTAAAGTTGTATCTCTATCTCTCTTATTTTCATAGCCGCTGGAATCACCTTAATCCAATCTAAATTAAAGGAGATATACTAAAATTCGTGACCAAAGGTCAAAATTCATCCTGCTGCACTATGATTCTGATTTGCAAGCTCTGTAACGCTATTAAATATCCTGAAGTTTACCAAGTGTTCAACATAAAAGTTGTAAATAATAGTGTGATCTTTTCATAGCCACTTGAATCACTTTGATTGGAGTTCATAAGAGGGAGATATTCTCAAAACAGTGCTGAAAGGTCTGGAATCACTACAATGTAGCATTTTTCTATGAATTTCTTATCTTTTTCTTCTCTTTTTTTCTTCTTTTGTTCCTTCAACACAAAACACAAAACTAAGCTAACTCCTAATTATATTTTACTTAAATCAAACAAAAAGTAAGTTTAAAGGTATTAATAGCATGCTTAATTAAGATCACATTAAATACCCTCACACTCAACCTTTTACTTGTCCTCAAGCAAAATAATCCCTAAAGACAAAAAAAACAACAATCAATAATGTAGTGAGTGTTAGGCTTACCAAACGTTTTCCTCCTAACATAAAAATATATTCTAGAAAAATTTTGGAAGGTCATAATCATGCACAAGATTAACACAAATGCAATATATTATTTTATCCTTTTGAATCCTTAGTGTGTTTGTGTTTTTGGGTCAATAAATTTTCTTTTACTCGGATGAGTTTATATATCCCAAAATTTTGATTGTAGATCTCTAATTAGTTTAGGATTTTCATATGCTTATTCTTCATGCCACTCTCCACTAATGTAGGCCAAAACTACCTCTAGGATCAATAGGACTTTATTTAGCTTATAATGTGGCTAGGGTATAAGGTAAGATAAAAGATACAAATTTAGGCTCAATCACCCAGCACCATATGATTAAATCTGATCTCTTGAGCTTTCCTAAATTTGGAGTGATTTCTTCCCCCACACTCATTTTCTTGTTTCAATTGAGTTTAATCCATCCTTTTCCTTGGTTCTCAAATTATTTTTTTTCACCCACAAAATTTGCTTTTATCCTCTTTGGATTTTTCTTCTCTCTTCTTTGCGTAATTCTCTTTTTTTTTCTTTGCATATTTCTTTTCTTTTCCTTGCTCCACCCTTCCACCCTTCTGTAAATAAAGCTCTATAAAACAAGTATTCGAAAAAATAATCATGGAGTGAGTGAATAGGATCAAAAATAAGGATATTCATACAAAATTTGGCTTTCGCTCATTTGTCGTTTTTAGAAAGAAAAGTTCATTAAGCTCAAAATAAAGTAACTAAGGATATTTCATTCTTTAGGTTAGGCTTGCAAGGCTCAATCTATCCAATAATGCCTAAAGCATCTCCTAAATAATAGTATTAACCTAGGATTTCGCCTCAAGCAGCATTTAAATAAGTTCTAGAATCTTGTTGAGATCATGAAATATTTTTGAATTATATAAACCTTCTCTAAGTAAAAGATAAAATTGAATGGCCAAGTTATTGTGCAAAAATATTTCAGGATTCTAAAGTCAAAAGTAATAAATTGCAAAAGGGATAAAATTGCATATAACCATGAATTTTCTATATTTTTCAAGAGCTAAAAAAAATTTAAATAGTCATATCATTGACTGTTGGTTGTGCCTAACATCCCGAAACATAAATTAAAACACTCACACAATCACTCAACTTGCTAAACACAATAAAAGTACATTAATAGTGAAAATCAAAAAATTGATGCTCATAATAGGGTCACAATGATTCAGACAAATAAACTTCCACCCCTACACAGAAACTTTACATTTTCCTCAATGTAAAAGAAAGATAAGAATTAGGGAAAGATATAAAAAAACATATGAGTTAAGTGAACTTCCCTGAATTTGTTTGGGTTAGAATGAGTGTGTTGCATTGCTGGATCTTGAATTTTCTACTTTCCACTTTTTTTTTACTATGTTGGGTTGCCTCCCAATAAGTGCCTTTGTTTAATGTCGTTGGCTCGACTCAAAGTTGCACATGTCATTCAAGGAGGATCCTTGATGTCAACTTTGAATTGGCTTGCCTTTGAATGTGCAGAATTTTGAGGTTCAGCTACATTATGAAGAGGGAAGTTAGCATTAGTCAAAGATTTAATTAAATGAGAACTCAACTTACCTGGAAATAACTGATGTCTTGAGTAGCTTTTGGCATCCAATTTAATTTCATCCTTTTGATATTCTACCAAAGCATGGGGTAACTTCCCTCTATCTTTGAGTAGGACATATTTATTTGAGGTTATTACTGAGGGTGGTTCTCCGCTGTATATACCCTTTAAGTGGCTAGGGAAGCTCTTTAAGCCTAGGTCAGGATTTTGTAAAATAGAAGGTACAGGCATCTTATTAGAAATTGGTAACAAAATAGAAAGATCCTTACCTGTTTGCTGTACTTTTGGTGCTTCCTCTCCTGCTGAAATATTCTCTTCAAATTTGGCATTTAGGGTAGATTCCACAGCCTTTTTATTAGTAGTCTTATTACTGTCAACTTTCAAGTCATCTTTTTCATTAAGTGTAGAATTTTTCTCTTTTTGCACTAATGATGCTAGAGCTAGACTTTCAATTTCTGAATTATGAACCTCTAATCGATTGACTTGTGTTGTAAGTTGTCCAATTTGATTTGTTAAGCTTTGAATGCTGGCCCTTACCTCTTGTTGAAATTGATGAGTATTATGTACAAGAGATTTAATAATTTCTTCTAAAGAACTACTTACCTGGGAATCCTGATATGTAGCTTGTCTAGGATAATAGACCTATTGGTTATGCTAAAAATATGTAAAATCTTGTTCTCCAAGCCAATTTTGTGCATTCCCATACCTAAAGTTGGGATAATCCTTCCATCCAAGATTATACATGTTTGAATAAGAATCATACCTCCCTTGTGGTGGCCCAGGGAAACCACTAACCATATTTACCTGCTCAAATGATTCTTCATAGAAAGTTGGGTACCCATTAGAAGGATACCCCATGGCTAAATGATTTACATAGCACTTCTTACTTTGCATATTTTCTACAAGTTGACGAACAAGAGAAGTTAAATTTGCAAGTTGCTATTTAAGGGAAGAACTACATACCTCACCAGCATGTCTTAATGGAGACCTTAGCCTAATGCCAAATTGTTGAAAATTGGCTGCCATATTCAAAGTTATGAACAAAAAGAAAAGAAAAAAGAATCACAAAAGGTAAATAGACACAGTCCCTTGCAACAGCGCCAAAATTTGGTGCATACTGTCACAGGTACACCCAAATTTATACCTTATCTCAAAACTAACCTATAGTAGTGGGAGTAAGAGTCGGTCCCACAGAGACTGGAATTACCTTATGTGATTGAGAAAGGGGGGATTGATAGTTACAAATAAAACCAAGTAAACAATAATAAAAGTAAATAAGAGAGAGTGATTAATGATAAAGACGTTAGTTTCGGTTGATATCCACCGTTAAGGGATTGCATTGATCATTGACAACATAATCAATCTGTAATTGAATATCTATCATTGGGTTTCTAACCCTGTTCCTCCTTAAGTTTAGTAAATTAATGACAATCGCACCAATTAAACCCTAATTAACAAGTAATCCTTTAGCACATCAGTAAAGCATGAAGACTTTGTTAAACACATCGGCTATATCTAATTTAGTTAATTATTCATCATAAGTTCAATGATTTATAATCCAAAATCCTCAAACCTATTTGCCTCATGAATCACAGAATTGAGGAATTTGTTCAAAACATAATTCAACGGTAGATTAAGACAGATAATATACTAGTAGGCCTTCTAGCAATCATATGAATAATCATTGAGAAGAAGAACAGATAAATAATCAATACTCAATTCAAATTGAAATAATAAAATCAAATCCACATCTCACAATGCATGAAGATCCCTTGAGGTTTCAATCTACCTCAACCAACTAAAAAGAACTAGCCACGCAGGGCCATAAGAAAATCAAAAGAAGAATTGAAGAATGTAACTAAGAACTTGGATGAATGATTGAATGAATTCTCTGCTTTCTTTCCTCCCTTTTTATAGATTAACTCCTCCTAATCGAAGTAGGAGTGTTTCTAGGTGAAATTTCAGCCTATCGGGCTTTAATTAGAGTTGAAAAACCCTAAAAATCGCGAATTCAGTGACCTGGTGCGGTGCCGGGCACTGCGACACTCCGAGTCTGCAATGACACAGCACCGCGGTGCCGAGAAAATTCCAGAATTTGCCAAAGTGTTAAACACAAACGTTGTAGCTCTATTTCTTTTCTTTCTATAGTCGCTGGAATCACCTTAATCCAATCTAAATTGGAGGAGATATACTAAAATTAGTGACCAAAGGTCAGAATTCATCCTGCTGCACTGTGATTCTGATTTGCAAGCTCTGTAACGCTATTAAATATCCTTACTTTGACCAAGTGTTCAACATAAAAGTTGTAAATAAATGTGTTATCGTTTCATAGCCACTTGAATCACTTTGATTGCAGTTCATAAGAGGGAGATATTCTCAAAACAGTACTGAAAGGTCTGGAATCACTACAATGTAGCATTTTTCCATGAATTTATTATCTTTTTCTTCTCTTTTCTTCTTCTTTTGTTCCTACAACACAAAACACAAAACTAAGCTTATTCCTAATTATATTTTACTTAAATAAAAAAAAGTAAGTTGAAAGGTATTAATATCATGCTTAATTAAGATTACATCAGCAGTTTGAACGAACCATTCAAATATTGGAAGACATGCTTCGGGCTTGTGCTTTAGATTTTTAGGGTAGTTGGGAAAGATTTATGCCTTTAGTTGAATTTGCTTATAACAATAACTATCTAGCCAGTATACAAATGACTCTTTTTGAGGCATTATATGGTAGGCGTTGCCGTTCTCCAATTGGATGGTTTGAGATGGGCGAAGTAAAGGTTTTATGGCCTGATATGGTACAGGAAGCACGGGTCAAGGTAAAATTAATTAAGGAAAAGTTGTTAGCAGCTCAGAGTAGACAGAAGGCCTATGTTGATAATAGACGTCACCCATTGGAATTTGTCATAGGTGAACATGTTTTTCTAAAAGTATCTCCTATGAAGAGAGTAGTGAGATTTAGAAAGAAGGGGGAATTAAGTCCACGGTATATAGGACCATTTGAAATTCTTGATATAATCGGTCTGGCAGCTTATCGTTTGGCTTTACGTCCTGAATTAGGTAATGTTCATCTAGTCTTTCATGTGTCTATGCTACTGAAATATTTATCGGATCCTACACATGTTATACAGTGTCCACAGATTTAGTTACAAGAAGATTTAACTTATGAGGAACAACCAGTAACAATAGTGGACAGACAAGTAAAGAAGTTGCAGTCAAAAGAAATACCTATAGTGAAGGTGATATGGAAAAATCACTCTTCTGAGGAAGCTACTTGGGAAAGAGAGGAGGATATACGTACCAGATATCCGTATTTATTTAAACAATGAGGTTAGTATTTATCTGCAACTATGGTGATGAAATTCGGGGACCGAATTTCTTTAAGGGGGAAGAATGTAATAATCGTAAAATTTAACAAAAATTCCAATTAAAGAAAATTTGGAATAAAAGAGAGAATTTCGAAAATGAGGATAAGAACCGTAGAAAATATATATATTTAGTACATGGGTTAAAGAAGTACAAAGCAAATATGAGAATTTATGTTTTGGGGCGTAATTTTTATTCTTTAGACGATAGTATTTTTCTATAAACAAATTTATTTTTATTTGTTTCAAAATGATTATGTCTGGCTAAAAGTTAGTGGACTTTATATTAAAATAATTATTGTTTTGCTTAAAATAATTATATTAGCCTCTAATAAATTTTTGTTTTATTTTTAGAAATATTCTTTCTTTTAATATGTATAAAGATATTTATTTTGAGATTTGTTTTATTACGATTTTTTTCAAGAAAAATCATGATTTAAGAGTTTAACTAAAGGTTTATGAGAATGTAAATTTTTAGAAATTTTTGGGATATTTTAGGATGAAAAATAGAATTTATATGAATATATAAAAAATAAAATCTTATTATTT
Source organism: Gleditsia sinensis (assembly GCA_037074535.1). Classification (NCBI taxonomy): domain Eukaryota; kingdom Viridiplantae; phylum Streptophyta; class Magnoliopsida; order Fabales; family Fabaceae; genus Gleditsia; species Gleditsia sinensis. The sequence goes on from CM073473.1 coordinate 42,283,390, forward strand.
AATTATTAAATAATAATAATAATAATTCTTAAAAAAAAACAATAAAAGGGAAAGAAGAATTGGAGAAGGGAGACAGGGAAAATCCGAGAAGAAGAAGGAATAGTGATGAAAAGTAACATTCAATTTTCTCTTTAGATCTGGAGTAGCTATTGGCTTTCGATATCAAAACTGAGGGTACTACTGGATTCAGGACAGATAATACTATAGTTTTGACCGATTAATTTTTTAAATCAGCCTTTAAATTGCTGTAGATCTAAAGTAGAAAATCTCAAAAAAAGGTAAACTCTGAAACTCTTACTTAGAGAGCTCCAATTGAAAATTTGACACCGTAGATAAATTCAGAACCTAGATAAACCTTAGGATATGAATATTTTCGGCCATCTGACAATATGTTCTTCGTGAATAGTGATTTTCGACGGGTGAATAGTATTTTCTGACGGTGATAGTGACCAAGTTCCCAAAGTTGTTTTCTTGATTTTGGACCCTCCAAATACGTTTTTGAGGTCTATTTGATCAAATTGAGATTGAAAAAGTGCATTTTAGGGCTATCCAATCTTGGGCTCTTACTCTTTGAGTAGATGATTCTTCTATGACTTGCCTTTACTCTTCTTGAACTTTAAATTGATAAATGAGTATGTTTATAAGTTATTTATACTTTTATATATTCCTGAAATTGTTTAGAATATCTTAAACGATTGCAATATGATATCTGGTTCAAGAAGAGTGACTTTTGAAATAAATTTTAAAACACATTAAACATATGATTTTTAAATGTATTTCTCATTATATGACAAAGGAAATATATTATGCATATGATATTGTTTTATACAAAGATATGTTTGCCTTAGCTATGGGCATGTATACGTGATTCCCTAGATTGGGAAGTTTTGACAGAGCAATATACTAAGAATGAAAATGCTGCATTATAATAGTACCTCTGTTTTGATTAATATAGATTATATGAGATTATGGTTTTATGGAGGAATCCTATTGGAAACAATGTCTGCTAACAATAAGTCATGTTAGCCCTGGTGCACCTTGATTGCCTTAGCTAGCAAGAGATGGTGATAACCTCGTGTGAGGGCCAACACACATGAGATAATATGTGATGGAGAGCGAAATGCCTCTTATATGGGCGAGATGCCAGTTATATGAGATGTGATTTTCCTTCCCTTACTGTGTGCTTGGGAAATACCCATATAGAGTCCCTTCGTGTGTGCTCTTGAATAGTAGTAGGGCAAACCTCAGCGGGATGCTGAGTTTAGGCAAATCCTATACCACTAAAGTACAAAAGGGGTTAAACTCTTATATGGTGGTTCTGATATGGGATCCTCTAAATATTTTCATAAGAATTATGTTGATGCATACTATGATATTATTATCGTTTTACAGCATTATTTATGAAATGAATATGAATATGAATTTGAACAGAGATTATTTGAAATGTAGGCTATATGAATGTACTTCTGAATTGTGATTTTCAACATAAAAAGTTTTAAAAGAAAGAGTACATCCATATGTTGACCTAAGAGGTCATAAGAGGTATTATCTTCTCACTGAGTTGTAAAACTCACTACACGTGGTTGATATATTTTTTAGATAAAGACCCAGAGTTTGGTCCTGCAGCTTCTTGATCGGCTAGGTTTTGTACTTCGTGGTGAGCCTAAATTGTTTCTGGGCTCTCAGTGTTTAAATTGTAATATAAGTGTACTCTAGAGTTGCTCTGAACGTCACAGAAAGGATCTTTGCTTCCGTTGTAGTATTGTTAATTGTAGCATTGGCATGTATAATTAGATCTATTGGAAACTTGCAAACGTATGATATTATCTTGTTATTTCATAATATGAAGTTGATTGCAAATAAATAAAGATCAAGTTATCGGACAATAGTGTTATTCGAGTTCTTAAAGTAGGGGCGTGACAAGTAACCGTAAAATTTAACAAAAATTCCAATTAAAGAAAATTTGGAATAAAAGAGAGAATTTTGAAAATGAGGATAAGAACTGTAGAAAATATGTATATTTACTACATGAATTAAAGAAGTACAAAGAAAATATGAGAATTTACATTTTGGGGCGTAATTTTTATTTTTTAGACGATAGTATTTTGCTATAAACAAATATATTTTTATTTATTTCAAAATGATTATGTCTTGCTAATAGTAAGTAGACTTTTAAATGGCATATGTGCATATGATATTGATTTATACAGTGATATGTTTGCCTCGGATATAGGCATGTATACATGATTCCCCTGATTGGAAAGTTTTGATAGAAGAATATACTGAGAATGAAAATGCTGTATTATAATAGTACTTTTGTTTTGATTAATACAGAATATATGAGATTATGATTTTATGGAAGAATCCTATTGGAAACACTGTCTGCTAACAGCAGGTTATGTTAGCCTTGGTGCGCACCTTGATACCTCATCTAGCAGGGGTGGTGCTAGCCTCGTGTGAGGGCTAACACATGGGTTATGATATGTGGTGGAGAGCGGGTTGCCTCCTATATGGGCGAGATGCCAGTTATATGAGATGTGATTTGCCTTCCCTTGCTGTGTGCTTGGGAAATACCCATATAGAGTCCCTTTGCATGCCCTCTTGAATGGTAGTAGAGCAAACCTCAGCGGGATGCTGAGTTGAGGAAAATCCTATACCACCAAAGTACGGAAGGGGTTAAACTCTGATATGGTGGTTTTGATATGGGATCCTCCAAAGGTTTTCATGTGAAAGGTTTTGATGCATTACAATATTTGAATAATGATCATACCGTATTGCATATGATTTTGAATATCTGAATTTGATATGAACCAAGAATATTTGAAATGCGGGTCCCATATGAATGTACTTCTGAACTATCATTTTTAATGTGATAAATTTTAAAATATGAGTACATCCATATGTTGACCTAAGAGATCATAGGAGGGATTATCTGCTCACTGAATTGTAAAACTCACTACATGTTATGTATATGTTTTTAAGATAAAGACCCAGAATTTGGTCCTGCAAATACGTGATCAACTAAGTGTCATATTCTTTGGTGAGCCTATTTTGTTTCGAAGGCTCGAAGATTTTGATTTATATTGTACTTGTACTCTAGAGTATGCTCTATATGCCACAAGCAAGATCCCTACTTCTGTTGTTAATCTGATGTTTATGGATTTGTTCTGTATATGGTATATGTATGGGAGAACATATATGTATCTATTTCCATGATAAAGGATTAGAATATTCATATCTATGGAAAATATATGTTCATGGTATATGTGTTTCACGTGTCTTAAAATTAGGGGCATGACAAGTTGGTAACAGAGCAATAGGTTTCCCTGTGGCTATTGGAGCAAAGAATTCTATAGTAGGACTTTGAGTATGGGTATGTAACCGCGAACATATTTATACTCACGGTGCTGCTGTGAAATTCTATAGGGTGTCATTCTCTTCTTCGTTCTGACTCTTTATTTTAGATATGCGATTTTAAACATCGATGTGTATTTCCTAGATGATGATTCTTAAGTATGGACTACTAGTTGTTGAACTCGTTTTGATAAACAGTGAAAAAGAGAACCCTCTTGGGTACAAAGAAAAAGAATTAGCTGAAAATAAGAAGATTCCGTCCGAACATAAAGGCAATGGCTTGTTTGGATGTCAAGAAGGTTTGAATTGATTGTTTGATTTGCTTATGTGAAACAATATGACGAATGGTTAATACAATATTGATAGTGAGTTATTATGTGAATGGGGTTGTTAACTCCAAGATAACAATTTGTAATAAAGTGAGTGTTTTGGAAATAGAAGTAAATATCTTTTTGGATGGATGAGTTGGAACCTATATATATAAATGAATTTGGCAAGTTGTGGGGTAGATTGAATCTGAGAGCAGCGACTCTATGAAGATAATATTTTCAATGATAGATTTTATTGATATAAAGAATTCAAAGATAGTTTGGTTTTTAATAATATTTTGTACATGCATTATAAGAAAGGAAGGTTTGTCTATGAAAATTTAAAATTTGAGGTATGCAAAATGGATAATTCATGTGAAGGACTCTTGGATAGACGTAAGATTTTCATGGTTGATTGTTCAAACATGTCATAAGCATGTTAAAGAATAAAGTCGAAATGGGTTAATCTTATTTAAGTGTTTTGAAGTGTGTTCTAACTGATACAGTATGAAGATGTTATCAATAGCATAAAAGGTTAGTAAATGAGTTGCAAGTAGAACAATCATGGAAGTATGTACCTAATAATTTAAATTCAGCTTTAGCAACCATAAGTTATTGCAAAAAGGGTGCCAAGGATATTTGGCAATGGTGAGAGATGTGGATGTAAAGTATACCAATGTAGATCCGGTTCTAGAAGAATTTCCTATATTAACCTTGAAATGAGAAATAGAATTTCATATTGATTTACTTCTTGAAAGCCAATTAGTATATGTACCCCTACATAGAATAATATTGACTGAACTTAAGGAACTAAATTTTTTTTTACAAGACTTGTTAGACAAATGATTTATACGCCCAAGTACTCTCTTTGAAGTGATCTAGTCTTGTTTGTGAAAAGAAATATGGATCACTGTGGTTATGCATAGATTACATATAATCGAATAAAGTAACATTGGGTAATAAATACACATTATCTCTTATAGACGATTTTTTTGATCAACTATAGTGTGCTCAATGTATTTTAAAACAATTGATTTGAGTTCTAGGTATCATTAATTGAGGATAAGGGAAGAGGATATTTCAAAAACTGTTTTCAAGATTCAGTATAGGCACTATGAGTTCTTAGTAATGTCATTTAATTTAACAAATGCCCCAGTTACATTCATGGATTTGATGAATAAAGTATTTAAACCTTTCTTGAATCAATTTATTATTGTATTCATAGATGATATCTTGGTATATTCAAGGAATTCTGAAGAGCATGAGGACATTTAAAAATAGCTTTGTAAACCCTAAGAGAATACCAGTTGTATGCTAAATTTTCAGAATGTGAATTTTGCCTTAGTAGTGTTATTTTTCTAGGGCACATGGTTACCAAGGATAGTACTTAAGTTGATTTCAAAATGGTAGAAGCAGTGCAGCAATGGCCATGCCCAACTGCAATTACAGATACCTGCAGTTTCTTAGTTTGCCATGTTATTATTATAGATCTGTTAAAGATTTTTTAAAAATTGCTGCTCCTTTGACGAGGTTGACAAGGAAAGGAATTAAGTTTGACTAGTAAGATGAATGTGAAAGAAATTTCTAGAAATTAAAGGAATGTTTGACTACAGTGCTAGTACTGTCTATTTCTTTAGGTACCGAATAATACACGGTATATTGTGATACATCAAAAATTAGATTAAGGTGTGTCTTAATGCAATATGGTCGAGTCATTGCATATGCATATAGACATCTTAAACCACATGAGCAAAATTATCTAACTTAAGATTTGAAAATCACAACAGTGGTTTTTGCTCTCAAAATTTAAAGCCATTATATGTACGGTGATACATGTGAAATCTATACAGATCATAAAAGTCTCAAATACATTTTCCAACAAAAGATCTTAACTTTAGACAAAGACGATGAATGAAATTACGTAAAGATTATGACTGTACAATATTATATCATCTAGGTAAGGCTAATGTAGTGGCTGATGCATTAAGCAGAAAGTTAATGAATAGTTTGGCTCATATCACAATAGTAAGAAGGCCATTGATTAAAGAAATACATAAGTTGGAAAGTCATGGGGTAGTATTGAAAGAAAAGTAGCCTGGGATACTATTGGCTCATATATAGTTTTAATCATCTTTAGTTGAGCAGGTGAAAAAGGCACATGAAGATGATGCCTATTTATGCAAGAAAATTGAAGAGGTGAAAAATGGCAATGATGTTGAATTTACTGTAGACTCTGAAGGAATTATGAGATTAGGTAAACGATTGTGTGTACCTAATAAAGAAGAACTTAAGAAAGAGATTTTAGAGGAAGCCCATAGATCCATATATACCATTCATTTTGGGGTAACAAAAATGTATAAAGATCTAAAAGACATTTATTAGTGGGACAGTATGAAGAAGGATATAGTTGATTATGCGTCTCGATGCTTAACTTGCTAGTAGGTAAAAGTAGAACATCAAAGGCCTGCTGGATTACATCAGTAGATAGAAATACCTGAATGGAAATGGGAAAGAATAATTAAGAATGTTGTTACCAGGCTACTGCGAACACCAAAAAGGGTTTGACTCAATATGGGTGATCATTGATAAGTTGACTAAATCAACACAGTGAAAACCTCATATAATGTAACTTAGTATGCAAATTTGTATTTAAATAAGATAGTGAGACTTCATGAGGTACTGATATCAATTATTTCTGATCAAGGACCACAATTCACAGTTTGTTTTTGGAGAGAGTTTCAGACGAATGAATAGCTACCAAGACAATATACAAATGGCACTATTTGAGGTTTTATATGAAATATCGTAGGTTTTCTAATAGGCGAGTGAGTAAAGAACATAAATTATAGCATGGAGAAAATTATATATTTGTGTCTAAATTTATAAGTTATATAATGTGGTTATGTAATATAAATTTATGATTATTTTTGGTATATTGAGATTGTGACTTGGATGACATTTGAGGTTTGGATACTATGTCACTAAAATGTATGAATGTGTGAAAAGTGAATTGAAATGGGTAGGTAGCAGACATGTTATGAATGGTGAAAGCAAGATATGTTAAAACTACTTAAGGATTGACTATTGATGGAAAGTGTCATAAGAGGGAGATTTGAGCATATTGGGTTTACTTGAGCATAGGTAAAACAAAATTAGAAAATTTATGATTTCAATTTGTTAGAAATGATTAATGAAGGAAATCTTGGAGGGATATTAAACTAGTTATAATTTAAAATAGTGAGTTTGGATACCGAACTATATAAAGAGTTTTAGGTGAAAGGAATATGCAGATGATGGCCTTATGGTGCTTTGAGGAATGTAATAAAGTGAATTAGTGGTATTGAAGTTCTTGAGGAATAAAATATGGGAAGTAGGATTCAAATTAATCTTTAAGCTCTTAATTTGGAAATATGGTGAATATTTTGAGAACCATGTCTGAAAATAGTGCAAAGTGATTAAGATATTTGAGTTAAAGGTTTATATTATGCTAAATTGAGTCTAGTATCTAGGATGTGAATTATGTTGAAATTGAGAATTCATGTATAAGTAATTGTTGGGAAAAATCTTCTTGAAATGATTGGGTGAACTAAATGGGATTGATATAAGTTAGAATGAGGTGCTTTTAGATATGACAGAAGAAAGGCTTGATATTTTTGATAATGAATTTATTGGTGTTAATAAGAGGATATAGAGTTACTGTAATGAGGTTTGGAAAGATGAAAAAAGTTAAGCTCTAGTATATAGAATCTTTTGAAAACTTGAACAAAGTAGGCATAGTTGTACATTGCCTAGCCTTGCCATCAGAATTAAGTAATGTGAATACAGTCTTTCTTGCATCAATGTTAAGGAAGTACCTATTAGATTCTTCTTATGTTACCTAATTCCAAGGAATTCAATTGGACAAGAATTTGACTTGACTATGGGTAAAATCGATGTCTATTGTTGATCGACAAGTGAAGAACTTATAGATGAAGAAAATTCTTATGGTTAAGTTATATAGCAAAATCACTCAAGTGAAGAGACATTCAAAAGTAAAGATGATGTACAGAAAAAATATCCCTAATTATTTGAGTAATAAGGTTAGTAACTCCGAGTTATGCCTTGATTTCATTCCCTACATGTGGTAGGATGGGCTAAAATTCGGGAATCGAATTTCTTAATGGGGAAAGTAAACAAGTATGATTTTTTTTAAATGACTGCATGTTTTGCTAGAAGTAAATATATTTTTGTTTAAAATAATGATTGTTTTGCTTAAAATAATTATATTGGCCTCTAATAAATTTTTGTTGTATTTTTAGAAATATTCTTTGTTTTATTATATATAAAGATATTTGTTTTGTGATATGTTTTATTAAGATTTTTATAAATAAAAGTCATGATTTAAGAGTTCAACTAAAGTTTTATGAGAATGTAAATTTTTAGAAATTTTTGGAATGTTTTAGGATAAAAAATGGTATTTATATGAATATATATGAAATAAAATAAAAATAAATCTAAATATTTAATTATTAAATAATAAATAAATAAAAAATGAAAGGGAAATGAGAACGGAAAGGAGACAGAAACCGAGAGGAGTTGCAGAATTATGAATAGTGATAAATAGTAACCTTCAATTTTCTCTCTAGATCTGGAGAACTTATTGGCTTCTGATCTCAAAACTGAGGGTACCACTGGATTTAGGACGAAGAATACTGCGATTTTGACCGATCAATTTTTCAAATCAGCCGTTGAATCGCCCTAAATCTGAAGTAGAAAATATAAAAAAAAGGTAAACTTTGAAACTCTTACTTAGAGGTCTCTAATTGAAAATCTGACACCGTAGATGGATTCAAGAGTTAGATAAACCTTAGGATATGATTTTTTGGGCCATCTGACAGCTTTTTGTTCGTCATGAATAGTGATTTTCGACGAATGAATAGTGATTTCAGCTGGCGTGAATAGTATTTTTTGGCCATGAATAGTGACCAAACTCCCAAAGTCATTTTCTAGGTTTTTGGACCCTCCGAACACGTTTTTGAAATCTATTTAGTCAAATGTGGATTGAAAAAGTGCATTTTAGGGATGTCCAACTCGAAGCCCTTACCTTATGAATAGATGATTCTTTCTATGACTTGCCTTATACTCTTCTTGATCTTTAAGCATGTATATGATTATGTTTATGAGATATTTACACTTTTATATGTTACTGAGATGCATTAAAATTATTTGAATTACCTACAATTTGAAATACAGTTCAAGAAGAGTATAGTTTTAAAACTGGATTTCTGAACTCACGGTGTATTTGATTTCACATGTATTTCTCATTAAATGATAAAGTGAATATTTATGCATGTGGCATTATTTATAAAGCTATATGATTGCCTTGAGAAAGGGCATGTACATGTGATAAACCCTAAATGGAGAATTTATGACAGATGAATCTGTATTGAGACTGAAAGTCTGCATTATATTGAAAATTTTATACTGTATTATATGGCATATGTGCATATGATAGTGATTTATACAGTGATATGTTTACCTCAGATATGGGCATGTATACGTGATTCCCCTGATTGGGAAGTTTTGACAGAGGAATATACTGAGAATGAAAATGTTGTATTATAATAGTACCTTTGTTTTGATTAATACAAAATATATGAGATTATGGTTTTATGGAGGAATCTTATTGGAAACACTGTCTGCTAACAGCAGGTGATGTTAGCTCTGGTGTGCACTTGGATACCTGTTGGTTGCAAAGTATGTATGCAATGTCAGAACGCAAGTACACTTGTCATGACCAAGTAATATAATGATGAGTAAGTATCCTCCCACGAGGAATGTACTAAAAACTACAATAGAATGATTTGACTCGTGAAATGCTGTAGAAAAATTTGGTTGGTTCACAAGATTTCACGTTTAAGAGAAATTAAGGTCAAACCAACTAATTAGGACAGTAATTAAGTTGAGGGGTACTGAGATATGAAAGAAAAAGATATTAGGTGAACTAGGGTTGCTTCAGGGTTGCCATGATCATCAGCACTCATTTTGCTCTAGCGATTGCTATAGCAATTGCTTTAGTGTCCAATCTTTTCTGAATGGGGTCTTTCCTGACTCCCATTACACTCCTAGGGATGGACATATATTCCTGCATCAACCCCAACCCCAGAGTGGTACTTAAAGCCCCAACTATTGGGCTAGGTGGGACAAGCATATACTCCTATATTGGTTATGCCCATACGTCCAACTCTATTTTCCAGCCATCACCACCCTTCCGGGTAAATGTTAGCCTTAGTCTTTCTCTATTAAAGTTCAGTTATCAGAAGAAGTTAAGAAATACAAACACAGTTGAATGTCATAGCAATGTTGCAGCAAAACCATAGATAACTTAAAATGTGCATGAGTCCATTGCAACCCATCTACAACCCTAGTTGGAGATTTAGCCTAGCCTTATGAATAAACTGATTACAAGCATTAGAAATACCAAAGTGCAGTGTAGAGTGACACAACTATATGAAAAGACAAATGCAGTTTCCTGCTAAACAATGAGAGTTCACAAGGGAAATAAAGGGAATCCTAGAACTGTAGTCCTCTTCCTCATTCTAATGCTTCACCATGCAAGGTTGGTTCGTCCAGGGCCAGTGTATCTCCTCACAGCCCACTCTCGTCAGGGTATTCTGGGCTACCCTTTCTATTTTTCTCTTTGTCCGCCCCAGCGTCCTTGTTTCTACACTCTGTTTTCTGCCTTTTATAGGAAAACCTTGTGGTCCCGTTAAAGTTGCCTGGTCTACTGACATTCATCCTGCTATTCGGCCAGTACCTCTGCTAGTAGCTTTCTCTCCACTTCCAATAGTGGAGGCAGTTCCTGTACCACCCAACAGTCTGCTGTGTCATCTGGCTGCTCCTTTCCCCTACTAAGTAGTGGCTGCTCATACTGCACAGCTCGAGCTCTCTGCCACCTGCACCATATCATAAAGAATTAGCTTCCCATCATATGAATCATATTAAAAAGGGCCAAGATTACCCAACATCCTTGGTTTGCTACCTTAAATGCCGCATGAATATTGAATTGTTATAACAAACAGAATGGGCGATCTTGTATTCATAGAAGGCAAAACATTCCATTAAATCAGGGGTGTGAATGCTAATGAATCAAAATGCATAGTAAATATCCTCAGAAAAGCATAGAGAAACTCTAATGAATTAGAGTTATCAATTCCCCTCAAACTTAAAGGCTTGCTTGTCCTCAAGCAATTTACTCTACCCACTACACCTCTTCTATTAAGCTCCAGCCTCACTCCTCTGTATAGTTCCATGTGGTCCTGCTACTATCCCTCAACTCTTAGAGTTATTTTCAGATAGGGAGTATTACATGCCTTATTCCTTGTTTCTTAATCTTAGCCAAAACCTTCTTTGAAGTTATGTGTGTGATATGGATAGTTTACCAAGAGCCACTTGGGTCAAAATCAGTCAAAGTCCTGTGGTTCCCATGCTAATATATCGAGTCTTCTTACTTAGGACAAGTTGGCATACTTCATGGGCACAGCCAGGGCAACTAAGATGGGGTAGCTCACTGATTTTTCCTTTCTCTTCTGTTTTTCCCCTTTTTTATATATATATTATTCCAGCAAAGGTCATTAGTGCCTTTTGACGCGAATGCCAACATGTGAGATGAAGGTACCCGGTTACTCAGCATTATCACCCTTGAGCAGAATCCTACTCATAACTCTATGTCCCTGTTTTACTCAAAAGTACACATGGGGCTCATGCATACCCCTGGTTACTAATGAACAACAGAGGCATTGGAGTGGCAATATTTCTCTCTTTTTCTTCTCTTTCCCCCAAACTTAAACCTTTTTGACAATAGCCCATGCCTCTTTTTTTGTAATTCAGAAGGAGACTCTCAATATTAACTCTAAAAACCTAGGTCCAGTTTTTGAAAAATCTCCAAATTTCTCTTGCCAAACTGACCATAGTCCCGTGCTCATTAGAGAAGGGTTCTAGTTGTGTGGGATTGACATGCAGAGTTCCTATTTTGGCTATCAGTGAAGTTCCACACCTCCTCATGGAGTTTCCTAGAGCTAATAACAGGTCATGAAATATACATGATAGACTCATCTTCTCTTTTCTTTTATAGATGCTAAAGTTAACTACACATCAGACGTAATTTCAAAAACAATCACATAGGGATTCATAGCACAAATTGAAACATATTCATTCAGTCAAACACAGAAAATGCCACAGCAAACACTACAACCATTACGAAAGCTAAACTAATTTCATCTCCCCACATATCAAGTGCCACAGCAATTATGAAAGCTATTCCATCTCCCACCGTAACTTAAAGGTGAACAGTGTCCCCACTGCTGATGATAGTGCGAAATCCATAAAAAAGGCAAGGTACTAAAACAGGAGCAGCAACATGTAAATCAAAGTGAAAATATGAAAACAGAAAAAGGGAAATGAAAGGTAAGGGGACTCCCTAAGGGTGCTTGCAGGGATGCTGCAGCACCTTGATGGCATTGCCTCCCCTTAAGACTTTGAGGCGCTACGGAGCCCACTCCTTCGTTGAGTTGATCTTTATGGGCTCTGGAGTTTGGCCTTCCCTTTCTGCATTGTGGCTGCCTTCTTTGCAAGTGACTCATTATCCTCTGATGACTCCTTTTCCTCATGAGTCCTTGGTGGGAAAGGTTGCTGCTCAAGGTTGTGGGAAGAGTCTTAGAACACTTGGCCCTCTTTAGACTGAGGCTCTAGGGTCCTCTGCTCTTCCCTAGTTGTGTAGTGTAGTAGGTTTGAGGGAAAGTCTGGAAAGGGGAAAAACTACCTGAAATTTTGCTCGATTGTTTTCTGGAGGGCAATGTCCCTCTGCTGTTGGTATTGCCAGAAGGTGTGCTGGTGTTTGAGGAGTAGAGATTGCTGTTGCAAGATGGTGGTTTACTGTTGAAGTAGCAGGTAGAGGGTCTTGTCAACTGGGTGAGGAGTAGAGACGGACGCAGCTTGGCTTGCTGAGTGTGGTGGGGCTTGTGTGGCAGCTGGTGGATCTGGATCAGCTTTTTCTTGGACAATTCGAGTAATGGTTATGTTGTTAATGGGGCTGCACCCCTTGAGTGCCTCCTCGTCGATTGAGATGGGCACCCTACTGTATTGTCACAGTAGGGTGATGAGAGAAGGGAAGAGTAAGCTTTCTTTCTTGCGGCTGGCACACACTCAGATTTGTTCGTTGATTATCCTGCCCATGTTAATAGGCCTACCTGCAATAATGGCATCGACCATTGCCACCCTATCTCTGCTCACTGTTTGCCCGTGAGTAGAGGGCAACAAGCGAGTCTTAAGAAAATGGTACCACACCTTTGCTGCTTGCACTAAAGAAGCGCGATTGATTGTAGCAGCGCCCTGGGAAGATTTGTCCCAGGTGGTGCCTGGGATACATACCCGGCCTAACATTGCTTGCCAGTCATGGTCTTGTAGGGGCTTTAACTGTTCTTTATAATCATCGTCCTCGTTAGGCAAGTTATATGCTTTGTCGATTGTGGCTTGGTCGAATAAAACTTGGGTCTCCCTAACTCTGACCAATTCCTTGGCGTTCTGGGGGAAGTTGGCGTAGAACTCCCTCACCAAATGGATAAGGCCAGGCTTGGGGTGGGTGGCAAGGTCTGCCAACCTCGTTGTTTCACCATTGCTGCCACATACATTGGTAGACCTAGATCTTCAAGCATGGTGAAGGTGAAGCCTTTCTCTGCGCAGAAATTTCGCTAAATGGTTTCTTCATCGTGCCGCCTTTTGTTCTCCTTGGAGGTAAATTTCTGTATCTTGCTTGCCTTCCTTGCTATGGTCTTAACCCTTGGCATTGTTGGCTTGTGGAGACTTTGAGAAATGTAGGTCTTCTTTCGTGCAGAGGGGGCACCAGGAAATGAAGGGGCTGAGAGAACGAGAGATTTTTTGGAATGTGAAGGGGTTGAGAGAGTTGCAGAGATTGTTGAGTACACCAGGCTGGGTTGGGTTTAATGAGGGGTGTACGTGACTTATGGATTTCTAAAAGTTTTCCCCCTCCCCTTTTGTTTTTGATAACTTCTTTTTTTGGTTCAAGCCCTTGGTGCCCCTTCGTGCATTTCTCTCTCTCTTTTTTTGAAGGGAGACTCCTTTCTTTAGGGCTGAACGCGTTGCTACAGCAACTCTTGTGGCAAAAACGGGCTTCCTTATGGTTTTGCTGTAGCAAGTCTTGTGGCAAAAACTGGCTTTCCTATGATTTTACTACAGTAAAACAAAGACTGTCCTGTAGACTGATGTTTTCCCTATCCTGTGAAATGAACACAAATGATATTAGATTCATAATTTAAGTTATCTATAAACTGTCAAATAAAACAACAATGAATTTAAACATGGGTTGCCTCCCATGAGCGTTTGTTTTAGAGTCAACAACCTGACTTTGTTCCTGTTCTTCCTTCTTGCAAATGGATTAAGGTGTGCTGGCGATCCACATCACCTCCCAGGTAGTGCTTGATTCATTGTCCGTTAACCCTGAAGGTTCTCCCTTCCTTTTCTTCTTCCAGTTCAACAGTTCCAAAAGGGAAGACCTTGTTAATGCGGAAGGGGCCAGACCAACGAGATTTTAGTTTCCCAAGGAACAAGGTTAGCCTGGAGTTGTACAGTAGCACTCTCTATCCTACTTCGAAGTCCCTTGGTTGTATCTTCTTGTCATGCCATTGATTTGATTTCTCCTTGTATAGCTTGGAATTCTCATAAGCCTGACCACGAAACTCATCCAGCTCATTTAGCTGCAGCATCCTTTTCTCACCAGCAGCTCCTAAATTCATATTTAACTCCTTTACTGCCCAATATGCTCGATGCTCTAGCTCTACTGGCAGATCCAAACACAAACTTGTATGGTGACATCCCCAGTGGTGTTTTATAGGCAGTTCTATAGGCCCACAATGCATCATCCAGCCTTGAGGACCAATCCTTCCTAGTTGGGCCAATCGTTTTCTCCAGTATCCTCTTGATTTCTCTATTGTAGATTTCAGCCTGCCCACTGGTTTGTGGATGATAAGGTGTTTCCACCTTGTGCCTTACTCCATATTTAGCCAGTAGTGCTCCGAATTGCCTATTACAGAAATGGGTTCCTCCATCGCTGATGATGGCTCTGGGGGTTCTAAACCTTATAAAGATGTTCTTCTTCAAAAATCTGGTTACCACCTTTGGCTCATTTGTTTGAGATGCACTTGCTTCCACCCATTTCGAGACATAGTCAACAGCTACTAGGATGTATTGGTTCTCAAAACTCGAAGGGAATAGGCCCATAAAATCTATTCCCCTTACATCGAATAATTCCACTTCTAGGATGTTGTTCAGTGGCATTTCATGTCTTCTAGATATGTTTCCTATCCTCTGGCACCTGTCGCATTGCATCACAAAGAAGTGGGAGTCCTTGAATAGAGAAGGCCAATAGAACCCTACCTATAGTACCTTGTTTGCAGTCTTCACTCCTTTGAAGTGGCCTCTATAGGGGAAAGCATGGCATTGCTACAAGATTTGCTCCATCTCTTCACTGAGATTGAATCTTCTTATCATCTGATCAGCACACTACTTGAAGAGGTATGGTTCATCCCAGTAGTACAAGTTCACATCATGCAAAAATGTCTTCTTCTGTTGTGACGTCAAATCCAGTAGAAGTAGGCCACTCACCAGGTAGTTTACATGGTCAGCATACTATGGCACACTAGCTTGGGACATGAGGAAGAGTTGTTCATATGGGAATTTCTCATTAATTTCTTCTGCTTCTGCGTTGTCCCCTTCCAATCTGGAGAGATGGTCTGCCACCTGATTTTTAGTTCCCTTTCTATCCCTGATCTTCAGATCGAATTCCTGGAGCAACAACACCCATCGAATGATCCTGGGCTTGGAATCCTTCTTCTTAACCAGGTGTTTGATGGTAGAATGGTCTGTGTGCACTATCACTTTTGCTCCTACCAAATATGGTTTGAATTTCTCAAAGGCAAATACCACAGCAAGCAGCTCCTTCTCTATTACTGTGTAGTTTAGCTGGGCCCCTTGCAGCGTCTTACTTGCATAATATATAAAATGAAAAAATTTATTCTTGCGTTGCCCAAGGATGGCTCCCAATGCTGCTTCACTTGCATCACACATTAGTTCAAATGGAGAAGTCCAGTCTGGTGCTACAATAACCGGTGCTGTACTCAATTTCTTCTTGAGGTCATAGAATGCTGTCATACAGCTTTCAGCAAAGCAGAAAATTATGTCCTTCTCTAGCAAAATACATAGAGGTTTAGCAACCTTGGAGAAGTCCTTGATGAACCTCCTATAGAATCCTGCATGGCCAAGGAAGCTTCTGATGCCCTTGACAGAGGTGGGAGGAGGTAGCTTTTCTATGATTTCTACTTTGGCTTTGTCAACCTCTAGTCCATTTTGAGAGACTTTATGTCCCAGCACAATCCTTTCCTTCACCATCAATTGACACTTCTCCCAATTCAGCACTAAGTTCGTTTCCTCACATCTTTATAGGACCTTAGCTAGGTTTCCCAAACATAAGTCAAAGGAGTCCCCGAAAACTGAGAAGTCATCCATGAAAATTTCCACAAATTGCTCAGCCATTTCTATGAAAATTACCATCATGCATCGTTGAAAAGTTGCTGGAGCATTGCATAATCCAAACAGCATCCTTTGAAATGCAAAGGTGCCACAAGGACATGTGAATGTAGTCTTATGCTGGTCCTCTGGTGCTATAGCAATCTAATTGTAGCCTGAATACCCTTCTAGGAAATAATAGTATTCCTTCCCTGCAAGTCTATCTAGCATTTGGTCCATGAATGGAAGGTGGAAGTGGTCTTTCCTAGTGCTTTTGTTCAGCCTCCGGTAGTCCATGCAAATCCTTCAGCCAGTCGTAACCTTGGTGGGGATGAGCTCTTTGTTTTCATTTTCCACCACAGTCATGCCCCTTTTTTTAGGAACACATTGGATTGGACTAACCCAGGAGCTGTCTGATATGGAGAAAATAATACCAGCATCTAACCACTTGATGATTTCTTTCTTTACCACTTCCTTCATTATTGGATTGAGCCTCCGTCAGGGTTCAATGGACCCTTTCTCATTGCTCTCGAAAAGAATCTTATGCATACAAAATGAGGGGCTGATACCTCTTATATCAGCAAGGGTCCAACCAATAGCTTTTCTATATCTTTTCAACGTCCAAACTAGTTTCTCCTCTTGGTCTCCTGTTAAGAATGCTGAAATAATCACAAGAAGAGTTGTTGTTTCAACTAGATACACATACTTGAGATGGGCTGGTAATGGCTTAAACTTCAAAATAGGTGGTTCCTCCACTGATGCTTTGGACAGCCTTGATTCTAGTGAGGTCAAGTCTAATGGCTCTTTCTTTGGTCCCTGCTTCCCAGTGCCATGTATGGCTTCAATCTAGGCCCATTCTTTCTTGTTTTCCCCTTCTGAATATGAGTTATCTGTCCATACAACTGGTGATGGGACCTTGCAGCAATTTTCGAACTTCTCTGATGCTAATGTGTCTATCATAGAAATGACCAAACATTCCTCCACTTTGCTGTGAAACTTCATGGACTGGAATACATTGAATGTAACCTGGTCATCCTGGACTCTCATGGTTAGTTCCCCTTTTTGAACATCAATTAATGTTCGGCTAGTTGCTAGGAATGGCCTGCTTAAAATAATTGGCACCTCTGCATCAGCTTCATAGTCCAGTATTATAAAATCTACTGGGAAAATGAATTTGTCCACCTTAACTAGGACATCCTAGATTTTCCCTTCTGGATGTGCAATGGACCTGTCTGCCAATTGTAGTGAGACTGTGGTAGGCCTTGCTTCTCTAAGCCCCAGCTTCTTGAATATGGCCATTGGCATGAGGTTGATGCTTGCTCCCAAGTTACAAAGTTCCTTGCCAAAATACTGGTTCCCAATAGAACAAGGTATGGTGAAACTACCTGGATCCTTAAGTTTGGGAGGCAGCTTATTTTGCAGCACAACATTAAATTCCCGTGTGAGAGTAACAGTCTCAAATTCCCCAAATCTTCTTTTCTTGGTCAAGATGTCCTTCATGAACTTTACATAGTTTGGCATTTGCTCCAGTGCTTCCACTAAGGGGATGTTAGGAGCTGTTTGCTTTCCTCATTTTCTGTTTTCATTTTCAATAAAAACAGAAAACGAGTTTAAAAATGCGTTTGTTGAAACTTTTAAAAATGTTTTCTTTGAAAGTGCTTCTTAAAAGAAGTCTATTTCAGAAAACATCAAAATGTTGTTTTCAGCGTTTCCTTTGCAAAAGTTGAGAAACTGAGAACAAAGAATGAAAACGCGGTGGCATAATTGAAATTATAATAAAAATTTGAAAATGATAATCATTTTCAAAAACTGAAAAATAGAAAATGAAAACAAAATGTTTTCAAACCAAACAGCCCCTTAATGTGCAGCTGTTTGAGGACATCCATGAATCTTCTAAACTGTTGGTCATTCTGCTGTTTCTAGAATCTCTAAGGAAATGGTGGAGGTGGCTTGGTTTGCTGCACGCTTTGCTATGGCAAAGCTACAGCATCTTGTTGTGGCAAAGCTGTAGGCTTTTCTTCAGAGATTCCTGCTTCCTTGGTTTCTCCACTTGCCTCTGCTTGTCTTTCTTCTTCTCCAGGGGTATAGTGGGGTCTTTCTGGTCCTGTCTCTTTGCTTGGGGTGCTTCCACCACCCTTCCACTTCTCAGAGCTATAACCTTGCAGTACTCTTTCTCTTCTCTCCTAGGGACTTCAGTATTGCTTGGAAGCATCCCTGGAGGTCTGATTTTTAACTCATTGGCAAGCTGCCTGATTTGGTTCTCCAAATTTCTCAATGTTGCAGCTTGACTCTGAATCACAGCATCATTTATTACCATATACTCCTTCAGTAGGGACTCTAATGAAGTGGGAGCTTCAATAGGCTGATGTCTCTAATGCTGAAATCCTGGGGGGGCCTGTGGTCTTTGCGGGGCAGAGTTGCTTCCCTGTCCAGTACCATAGTTACTCTAAGAAAAATTTGGATCCTACCTCCAACCCGGATTATACGTGTTTGAGCAGGGATTGTTGTTGCGATTCATGTTTCCCACATAGCATACTGACTCCGGATTTGACGAACAACTGTCGAATAAATGAGGCCCATTGCACAGAACACAAGATGCTCAATTCGCCTAGACTGCATTAGCTGCTTGAGGGCGGATTAGCTGCTGGTTTTTCAGGACATTCACTAATGAAGCTAGCTGAGTTGTGAGAGAAGTGACTTCACTCACTTCATGCATACCTACTATCTTCTTTCTAGTTGAGACTCTATCCATAGGCCATTGATAGTTATTACTAGCCATTCTTTCGAGCAGCTTATGTGCCTCATTGTATGTTTTGGACAGAAGTGCCCCATTAGCCGCTGCATCCACTATGGTTCGTGTTTGAGCATTAAGGCCGTTATAAAAGGTCTCCACCTGAATGTAGTATGGGATTCCGTGATGGGGGCATCTCTATAACAGCTCTTTGTACCTTTCTCAAGTGTCGTATAGTGATTCTCCGTCTAGTTGCTGGAAGGACGTGATATCATTCCTCAATCTTGCATTCTTGGTAGGTGGGAAGTACTTTAGCAGAAACTTCTCTGCCAAATCACTCCAGTTAGCAATAGAATCAGATGGCAGAGAGTTTAACCATGCTCTAGCTCGATCTCTTAATAAGTAGGGGGACAATTTTAGCTTGAGAACTTCATCTGTCACCCCATTCATTTTGAAAGCATTAGTGACTTCAATGAATACTCTTAGTTGAAGGTGAGGGTCCTCTGTAGGTATTCCACTGAATTGCCCTGCGGTCTGCAGCATCTGAAACATTACTGGCTTGAGCTCAAAATGAAGAGCTTCAATTTCTGGTCTAACAATGCTCGGGTTTAACCCATTCAAGTTTGGTTGAACATAAGCCTTTAGGACTCTATCTCTGTCATCCATGTTGTCTGCTCCATTCTGGTTGGCCATTTCTGCTTGTGGCTGAGGTCCCAACAGTTTTCTCCTTCTTTTCAGCAGCGTTCTTTCTATTTCTGGATCTAGAGGAAGAAGCTCCCTATCAGACCTGCTCATGCACTGTGTTCACCTACCCAAAATGACACCAGAGTGACTAAAAGATAAAATCCTTCACATAGTCAAATATCTAATAATAGTTTTCAAGTTGACACTCCCCGGCAACGGTGCCAAAAACTTGTTGGTTGCAAAGTATGTATGCAATGTCAGAATGCAAGTGCACGTGTCATGACCAAGTAATATAATGATGGGTGAGCATTGTCCCACGAGGAGTGTACTAAAAACTAAAATAGAATGATTTGACTTGTGAAATGCTGTAGCAAAATTTGGTTGGTTCACAAGATTTCATGTTTAAGAGAAATTAAGGTCAAACTAACTAATTAGGACTGTAATTAAGTTGAGGGGTACTGAGATATGAAAGAAAAGGATTTAGGTGAACTAGGGTTGCTTTAAAGTTGCCATGATCATCAGCACTCATTTTGCTCTAGCGATTGCTATAGCAATTGCTTCAGTGCCCAGTCTTTTCTGAATGGGGTCTTTCCTGACTCCTATTACACTCCTAGGGATGGACACACATTCCTGCATCAACCCCAACCCTAGAGTGGTACTTAAAGCCCCAACTATTGGGCTAGGTGGGACAACCATATACTCCTATATTGGTTATGCCCACACATCCAACTCTTTTTTCTAGCCACCACCACCCTCCCGGGTAAATGTTAGCCTTAGTCTTCCTTTATCAAATTTCAGTTATCAGAAGAAGTTAAGAAATATAAACACAGTTGAATGTCATAGCAATGCTGCAGCAAAACCATAGATAACTTAAAATGTGCATAAGTCTATTGCAACCCATCTACAACCCTAGCTGGAGATTTAGCCTAGCCTCGTGAATAAACTGATTAGATGCATTAGAAATACCAGAGTGCAGTGTAGAGTGACACAACTATATGAAAAGAAAAAAGCAGTTTCTTGTTAAACAATGAAAGTTCACAAGGGAGATGAAGGGAATCCTAGAACTATAGTCCTCTTCCTCATTCCAATGCTTCACCATGCAAGGTTAGTTAATCCAGGGCCAGCGTATCTCCTCACAGCCCACTCTCGTCAGGGTATTCTGGGCTACCCTTCCTATTTTTCTCTTTGTCTGCCCTAGCGTCCTTGTTTCTGCACTCTGTTTTCTGCCTTTTATAAGCAAACCTTGTGGTCCCATTAAAGTTGCCTAGTCTGCTGACATTCATCCTGCTTTTCGGCCAGCACCTCTACTAGCAGCTTTCTCTCCACTTCCAATAGTGGAGGCAGTTCCTGTACCACCCAGTAGTCTACTGTGTCAGCTGGCTACTCCTTTCCCCTACTAAGTAGTGGCTGCTTCTGCTGCACAGCACGGGCTCTCTACCACCTGCACCATATCATAAAGAATCAGTTTCCCATCATATACATCGTATTAAAAAGTGCCAAGATTACCCAACATCCTTGGTTTGCTGCCTTAAATACCGCATGAATACTAAATTGTTACAGCAAACAGAATGGGAGATCTTATATTCATGGGAGGCAAAACATTCCATTAAATCAGGGGGCGGGAATGCTAATGAATCAAAATGCATAGTAAATATCCTCAGAAAAGTATAGAGAAACTCTAATGAATTAGAGTTATCAATACTTCAGCTAGCAGGGGTGGTGCTAGCCTCGTGTGAGGGCCAACACACGGGTTATGATATGTGATGGAGAGCGGGATGCCTCTTATATGGGCGAGATGCCAGTTATATGAGATGTGATTTGCCTTCTTTTATTGTGTGCTTGGAAAATACTCATATAGAGTCCCTTTGCGTGTCCTCTTGAATGGTAGTAGGGCAAACCTTAGCGGGATGTTGAGTTTTGGTAAATCCTATACCACCAAAGTACGGAAGGGGTTAAATTCTAATATGGTGGTTCTGATATAGGATCCTCCTAATATTTTCATGCGAAATGTTTAAATGCATATCTAGTTTGATTTAAGATCATATTGTAACCACTGAAACTTGCTCTACACTAATATACTTCATATCAACATCTTTGACTATTGCTAAATACCCCTGGCATCCTTTTTGTAACAACTTATAAGCTGTTAAAACTGAAATTAAATTACTAGACTCCTTACTACGATCTCCTTGTATCATGAAGGAAGATTCTCCAGGGACATTAAACTTAATAACCTTATGGTGACAGTCTAGAATGGCATGACATGATGACAACCAATCCATTCCTAGAATCACATCAAAGTCTACCATATCTAGAACGATCAAATCTACAAGAGTCTCATTGTCTTCTATCGAAATCTCACATGATCTATACACATCATATACCAGCAAGAATTCTCCTATTGGAGTAGCAACCATAAAAGAACAATGTAAACTAGCAGAATCTCTATCCAATTTCTTAGCAAAGCATGGTGATATATAAGAATGAGTAGAACTAGGATCAAACAGGACATATGATTTATGGGAACATACTGATAATGTACTTGTCATAACTGCATTTAAATCCAGAGCATCCTGTCGTGTCAAGGCAAAAACTCGAGCTTGTTCTCGGCCTCGACTTCCTGATCCTCTACCAGTACCACCACTACTTGCTTGAACTGAAGCTGCTCTATTTGGTCATGCTGGCACAGATGCAAAAGGTGAAGTTGGTTGTACCGATGCTTGACTAAAACTTTGTAGCTGTAGGCAATTCCTCATTAAGTGATCCATTTGTCCACACTTAAAACATGCACCAGTTTCTCTGCGACACTGTCTAGTATACGGCCTGCCACAAATAGGACATGTTGGATTGATCTTGAATCTTGTTGGCTAACAGGTCTCATATCTCTTTGATTCATTCTTTGCTTGTTAATATTCACTGATGTCTGATTAGAACTACCAGTTTATGTTTGAGTGAAGTGCTATGGATTTTGAAATCTTGATCCTCTGACATTAGGATTATAACTTGTTTGAGCATTACTATCTCGCTCTCTTTTTCTTCTTTGTAAACCTTTAATATCTGCTTGCTCTCGTGTTTCCATCATTCTAGCATAGTCCACAACTGCTGAATAGGTTGAAAAATGATTCATTTGAGGTCTACCGATTTAAACAACGGGCGTATCAATCCCGAAACAAACCTCTTAATCCTATCCTTTTCTGTAGGAACCAAAAATGGTGTATATCTGGACAACCGGGTAAAACAAATGTCATATTCTGAAACTATCATGTTCGGTGTCTGTCTTAATTCTTCAAATTCTCTGGTCTTCTTGTCTCTTTCACTCATTGGCAGGAAGCGATTCATAAATGCTTCCATAATTTCTTCCCACTCTATTGGTGGTAAAATAGTTGCCTTTCCTTGTACAAATGTTTCAAACCAAACTTAAGCCACATCAGATAGTTAAAAAGATATTAGTTAAAAAGATCTTCTACTAGAGCACCCCAGAGCTCTTAGGACTCGTTCCACAGCATCAATAAATATCTGTGGATCTTCCTGAACATCTAACCCAGAAAAAGTTGGAGGTTTGAACTTAAGGAATTATGGTAATGACACCTCAATCCCTTACTATACAGAATAAAACACCCTTTTAAGATACTATAATATTTATTCAAACCTTGCACTAGGAACTTAGGCACACTTGGAATAGAAAGGAAGTTAATATCCTATAGAATCCCTAAGCAGCACTTGAAGTATAAATATGTCTAGTTCATATCCATACTAAAGGTCCTACTAAAGAATCCTTTGCTCCGATACCAACTTGTCATACCTCTAATTTTAGGAACGCGAATAACGCTACTATCTGATAATCTTATCTTTATCTATTTGTAATCAACATCATATTATGGCATATCAGGATAATATCATATGTTTGCAAGTTTCTAATATAACTAATTATACATGCCGAGTCTACATTTATCAATTTTATAGCAGAAACAAAGATCCTACCTGTGACGTTCAGAGCAACTCTAGAGTACATTTATATTACAATTTAAATACTGAGAGCCTAGAAACAATTTAGGCTTACCATGGAAGTACAACACTTAGTCTATCAAGAAGCCGCAGGACCAAACTCTGGGTCTTTATCTAAAAAACATATCAACAATGTGTAGTGAGTTTTACAACTCAGTGAGCAGATAATACCTCCTATAACCTCTTTGGTCAACATATGGATGTACTCTTTATTTAAAAACTTTTCACATTGAAAATCACAATTTAGAGGTACATTCATATGGGACCTGTATTTCAAATAATTTCTATTCAAATTCATATTCATATTCAGTTCATAAGTAAAGCTATAAAAACGATAATAAAATCATGATATGCATCAATATAATTCTTATGAAAATATTTAAAGGATCCCATATCAGAACCACCATATCAGAGTTTAACCCCTTCCGTACTTTGGTGGTATAGGATTTGTCGATTTGCCTAAACTCAACATTCTGCTAAAATTTGCCCTACTACCATTCAAGAGGACGAAGGGACACTATATGGGTATTTCCCAAGCACACAGCAAGGCAAGGCAAATCACATCTCATATAACTGGCATCTTGCCCATATAGGAGGCATCCTGCTCTCCATCACATATCATAACCCGTGTGTTGGCCCTCACACGAGGTTAGCGCCACCCCTGCTAGCTGAGGTATCAAGGTGCACACCAGGGCTAACATAACTTGCTGTTAGCAGATAATGTTTCCAATAAGATTCCTCCTTAAAAACCATAATCTCATATATTACATATTAACCAAAATAGAGGTACTCTTATAATGCAGCATTTTCATTTTCAATATATTCCTTTGTCAAAACTTCCCAATCAGGGGAATCATATATACATGCCTATATCTGAGGCAAGCATTTCAATGTATAAATCAATATCATATGCATAACATATTACCTTTGCCATATAATGAGAAATACATTTAAAAACAACATGCTCAATGTGTTTCAAAATTTATTTCAAAAATCATACTCTTCTTGAACTAGATATCATATTTCAACCATTTTAGATATTCTAAACCATTTCAGGAATATATAAAAGTATAAATAACTTGTAAACATACTCATTTATCAATTTTAAGTTCAAGAAGAGTAAAGGAAAGTCATAGAAGAATTATCTACTCACAGGGTAAGAGCCTCATATTGGATAGCTCTAAAATGAACTTTTCCAATCTCAATTTGATTAGATAGACCTCAAAAATGTATTCGGAGGGTCCAAAAACTTAGAAAATGACTCCGGAAGCTTGGTCACTATTCACGACCGGAAAATACTGTTCACGGTAGCCAAAATCACTATTTACCACTGGAAAAATATTATTTACCCGCCGAAAATCACTATTCACCCGCCAGAAATCATTATTCATGACGAACAAAAAGCTGTCAGATGGCTGAAAATATTCATATCCTAAGGTTTATCTAGCTCTTGAATTCATCTATGGTGTCATATTTTCAATTGGAGGTCTCTAAGTAAGAGTTTTAGAGTTTATCTTTTTCTAAGATTTTCTACTTCAGATCTACGGTGATTCAACGACTGATTTGAAAAATTGATAGGTCAAAACTATAGTATTCTCCGTCCTGAATCCAGTAGTACCCTCAGTTTTGAAATCAGAAGCTAATAGGTACTCCAGATCTAGAGAGAAAATTGAAGGTTAGTATTCATTACTATTCACTCTCACTATTCCTTCTTCTTCTCGGATTTTCCCATCTCCCTTCTACGATTCTCCTTTCCCTTTTATTATTTTTTTAATAATAATAATTATTATTTAATAATTGAATAATAGGATTTTATTTGATATATAATCATATAAATTCCGTTTTTTATCCTAAAATATCCCAACAATTTCTAAAAATTTACATTCTCATAAACCTTTAATTTAACTCCTAAATCATGATTTTTCTTCATAAAAATCGTAATAAAACAAATATCAAAATAAATATCTTTATACATATTAAAAGAAAAAATATTTCTAAAAATAAAATAAAAATTATTAGAGGCCAATATAATTATTTTAAGCAAAACAATAATTATTTTAATTAAAAGTCCACTTGCTTTTAGCAAGACATAATCATTTTTAAAAAAATAAAAATATATTTGTTTATAGCAAAATACTATCATCTAAAAAATAAAAATTATGCTCCAAGACGTAAATTCTCATATTTTCTTTGTACTTCTTTAATCCATGTAGTAAATATACATATTTTCTACCGTTCTTATCCTCATTTTCGAAATTCTCTCTTTTATTCCAAATTTTCTTTATTTGGAATTTTCGTTAAATATAATCCTTTTAAATTCTTCATCTTACGTGTATGCATAGAAATGTTCTAACGTTAATGGAATAGGTAAAGAGAGAAAATCTAAGAGAAAATATTAGAAATAAACATAGACTTGGATTAGGATATAGAAATT
Source organism: Gleditsia sinensis (assembly GCA_037074535.1). Lineage (NCBI taxonomy): Eukaryota > Viridiplantae > Streptophyta > Magnoliopsida > Fabales > Fabaceae > Gleditsia > Gleditsia sinensis. Next base: position 42,309,464 of record CM073473.1, read on the forward strand.
GGACTGGTAACCCAAAAATCATGAAAATGTGACTAAGCCCATTACGAAAGGTAGAATTTTAACCAAAGTAAAGAAAATGGGCAAGAATGAGTCCAAACCCAAGAGGAAAAATAAAAATAAAAATAAAGTGATGAAATAATGGTGTAATCAAGATTAGGTGACATGGCATTAAGAAAAAAATTTAACAAGTGGTGTGATATCCTACATTCATAATTTTAGCAAGTGGTATGATAATACATGGCATTAGGACAAAACATCTATATCCTACACTCATAATTTTAGCAAGTGGTTAATAATACATAGCCTTATGACAAAACATCCTTATCCTACACAAATAATTTTAGCTAAGCAAGGAAGATTCAAGGGTTGGAAATTTGCCACCTAAAAAGGAAAACTTATCTTACTTGATTAAGATAAAAGGAAAAGGAAATGAATCCCTAAATCAAAGGGACCTTGTCCTATATCTTAAGAACATATTATCATAATTTTCAAAATACAAATCTCCTTTTCCTATGCATATCTTGACTAAGGAAGAAGAAGACAAGAACATGAGTTGTTTTCCAAAAAAATAAACCAAGTGCTTTCTAATTGTGATAAGGTAGATCCATGATCATGAAAGGTGAATTATTTGATAGTCTATTTAAGAAAAAATCACCCTTATAACATTAGAATTTCATCCAAGTGAGGGAGAGGAAAAAATAGAAGCAAGGTAGAGTAGGGAAAGGAGAGGAAGAAAGGAAGAAAGAGGAAGGAGAAGTCTAGAGGACTAAGTGCTCAAGGTAAGTTTAACACTATTTTGAAGAAAAGTTTTGAAATTTGCAACATCTTTGTGAGATTTTGACCTTAGAACTTTGATGGTTGGTCATAGATGTTGCTTTATCATGTTATATATTATGTATGTTTGAATACTTGGGCTAGTGTAGATAGTTCTGCGTAGGTATGGCTATGGGTGGCAAAATTTTAAGCTTCTGTTTTTAAAATTTTGGGAAGAATTGTTAAGGAATTTAAACAAATGGTTAACATGAAAAATATATCTATATATGTCATGGATTTTTAGCCACTAGAATCACTCAATTTGGAGTCCATATGAGGAAGATATGGTCCGATTAGTAAGCAATGATCAGAAAATGGTTAATCAGGGAAGAATATGTTAGGATAGCTTCTGTGTTTTAATTTCTGGGAACATTCTGTAGGGAATTAAAATAAATAGTTAACATAAAAATTATATCTATATATGTCACGGATATTTAGCCACTGGAATCACTCAATTTGAAATTCTTATGAGGGAGATATGGATATATTAGTAAGTAGAGGTTAGAATCTACCCGAGAAGAAATCACATATATCTTGAGGGAGTAATATCACCATGATTCCTTAATCTTTTGCTAATCTATTCAACATAATAGTTTTATATAATTGTTTTATGATTAAATTGACATGATAATCACCTAAATCCGAGTTAAAATGGGGGAGTTATGCTCTAGTTAGTAAGAGAAGGTCAGATAGGATGAAAACCTACATCAAGAAAATAATGAAATAAAAATAATATTTAAAAAAGAAGAAGAATCTTAAAAATGAAAATAATAAATGACTAGCATATGCCGTAGCCATTGCCATTGCAAAAATTTCTTACCATTTAAGTGTGAAATTTTGACATAGAAATATTTTATAAAGTGATGTTTGAAATGGGTATGTTCATGACATGAATACCAATGATTTTTGGTAATAATTATATTTTGATGAATATACTTGTTATTGAAATCATATTTTTGACTATTATTGTGAAAAGAAAAAAATGAACACGGTCACATGGTAATCAGTGTGGTGCACCAGTAGGGGACGCCTTACTAACGGTTATAATTATGTTAATGAGAAAAGAAAGAGAAAGTGTGCCATGTCAGACGGAGCGAAAAAAGCCTGTACTAGAGAGTAGAAAATATTCACCCTGACCGGGGTAGCTTGATATGAGAATAAATTGATAGTCGTCATATGATATTCTGAAAATAGTTAATCCTGTCATACATGTCATTACTGTACGATTTTCATGTGCATAGATAAAATGCATTCATGTGACCAAAGATATTTGTTGTAGTTTATACAGATGAACATGACTTGTTGAGCTATATTAATGATGATTTATTGTTGAACTTACTGGGATTTAATTCTCACTATATTTTCATGTCATGTTCAGAAAATTAGTTATGCAAATTTTTCTATGGCTCTGCTTTTAGTGCACGTTGGATCGAGTTACTCTATGATGGGCAGATCCCAAAAACAAATAAAATGTTTGTGGTCGAGTTGGCTCAGATCCCGGTGACGGTGCAACCACCCGCACCTGTATCTCCGGAATTGGTCAACCAGAATAAATAAGCTGTAGATATTTATGTGTTTGATATGTTGTATGTACGTTTTGATTAATGATGTGTATGTGAACTCTATATTGTATAATAATAATAATAAAAAGTTGTTTTGTAAGAACGATAATAAAATCATGGTATGCATCAACATAATTCTTATGAAAACATTTGGAGGATCCCTTATCAAAACCACCATATAAGAGTTTAACCCCTTTCGTACTTTGGTGGTATAAGATTTGCCTAAACTCAGCATTCCACTAAGGTTTGCCCTACTACCATTCAAGAGGACATGCGAACTATATGGGTATTTCCTAAGTACACAGCAAGGGAAGGCAAATTACATATTATGTAACTAGCATCTCGCCCATATAGGAAGCATCCCGCTCTCCATCACATATTATCTCCCGTGTGTTGGCCCTCACACGAGGCTAACACAACCCCTTGCTAGCTAGGTTATCAAGGTGTACCAGGGCTAACATCACCTGTTATTAGCATACAGTGTTTCCAATAGGATTTTTCCACAGAAAATATCATATGCACATATGCCATATAATACAGTATAAAATTCTCAATATAATACAGACTTTCAGTCTCAGTATATTCCTCTATCAAAATTTCCCAATCAGGGGAATCACGTATACATGCCCATATCCGAGGCAAACATATCACTGTATAAATCAATATCATATGCATAACATATTTTCTTTGCCATATAATGAGAAATACATTTAAAAATCACATGTTCAATGTGTTTCAAAATTCATTTCAAAAGTCATACTCTTCTTGAACTAGATATCATATTACAATCGTTTTAGATATTTTAAACAATTTCAGGAACATATAAAAGTATAAATAACTTGTAAGTATACTCATTTATCAGTTTAAAGTTCAAGAAGAGTAAAGGCAAGTCATAGAAAGAATCATCTATTCACAAGGTAAGGGTCTTAGATTGGATAGCCCAAAAATGTACATTTTCAATCTCAATTTGATCAAATAGACCTCAAAAACATATTCAGAGGGGCCAAAAACTTAGAAAATGACTATGGGAGCTTGATCACTGTTCAACGCCGGCCGAAATCACTATTCACCACCAGAAAATACTATTCACACGCTGGAAAATCACTATTCACAACGAACAAAAAGCTGTCAGATGGCAAAAAATGTTCATATCCTAAGGTTTATCTAGCTCCTGAATCCATCTACTGTGTCAGATTTTCAATTGGAAGTCTTTAAGTAAGAGTTTCAGAGTTTACCTTTTTTTGAGATTTTCTACTTCAGATCTACGACGAGTCAACGGTTGATTTGAAAAATTGATCGGTAAAAAATGTAATACTCTCCATCCTGAATCCATTGGTACTATTAATTTTGAGATAGGAAGTCTATAGACACTCCAGATCTAGAGAGAAAATTAAAAGTTACGATTCACACTATTCACTCTCACTATTCATAAGTTTTTTTTTCAGAAATCTGCAGCCTCCGTCTCCCTTCTCCTTTCCCTTTTATCTTTTTTTAATAATAATAATAATTATTTAATAATTAAATATTTAGATTTATTTTCATTTTATTTCATATATATTCATATAAATACCATTTTTCATCGTAAAATATCCCAAAAAATTCTAAAAATTTACATTCTCATAAAACTTTAGTTGAACTCTTAAATTTTGATTTTTCTTGAGAAAAATCAAAATTTAAGAGTAAACAAATCACAAAATAAATATATTTATACATAATAAAAGAAAGAATATTTCTAAAAATAGAACAAAAATTTATTAGAGGCCAATATAATTATTTTAAGCAAAACAATAATTTTTTTAAACAAAAATATATTTACTTAAAACAAAACATGCATAGTCATTTTAAAAAAAATCATACTTGTTTATAATAAAATATTATTTAAAAATAAAATTTTTCGGATATTACAAGGGGAATGACTGTGGTGAAAAATGAAAACAATGAATTAATCTTAACCAAAGTCGTGACTGGTTGGAGAATTTGCATGGACTATAGAAAGCTGAACAAGAGCACTAGAAATGACCATTTTCCCTTACCATTCATTAACCAAATATTAGATAGGCTCGTTAGAAGGGAGTACTACTGTTTCTTGGATGGGTATTTAGGGTATAAACAGACTATCATAGCACCTGAGGACCAGCAAAAGACCACGTTCATGTGCCCATATGGGACTTTTGCATTTTGAAGAATGCAATTTGGGCTATGCAATGCTCCAGCCACCTTTCAAAGATGCATGATGGCAATTTTCACCGAAATGGTAGAGCAGTTTGTGGAGATTTTCATGGATGACTTTTCTATTTTTCGAAACTCTTTTGACTTGTGCTTGGGAAATCTAGCTAATGTTCTCCAAAGGTGTGAGGAGACAAACCTTGTATTGAATTGCGAGATGTGTCAATTCATGGGGCAAGAAGGAATTATGCTGGGACACAGCTTCTCAAAATGGGATAGAAGTTGGTAAGGCCAATGTAGAAATCATTTAGAAGCTGCCTCCTCCCACTTTGGTGAAAGTTATTAGAAGCTTTTTGGGCATGCAGGATTTTATAGACGGTTCATTAAGGATTTTTCCAAGATTGCTAAGACCCTGTGCAATCGACTCGAGAAAGACATAGCATTTTGCTTCAATGAGGATTGGATGAAATCATTCCGTGAAGTTAAGGAGAAGCTAAGTACAACACCTGTTATTGTGCCACCGAATTGGACATCACCATTTGAGCTCATGTGTGACACAAATAATGTAACTCTAGGAGCTGTTCTCGGGCAATATAGGAACAAGCTGTTTTACTCCATATATTATGCTAGCAAGACACTACAAGGGGCTCAACTCAATTACACTGTAACAGAGAAGGAGCTACTTGTAGTGGTGTTTGCTTTTGAAAAGTTCAGATCTTACTTAGTAGGCACAAAAGTGATTGTGTATAGTGACCACTTTGTCAACAAACACTTAGTGAAGAAGAAGGATTCAAAGCTGAGGCTCATTCTATGGGTGCTTCTATTACAATAACTTGATTTGGAAATAAAGGATAGGAAGGGAACTAAAAATCAAGTAGCTGACCATCTTTCTAAACTTAAACAAGACAGAGAAAATCAATGAGAAGTTCCCGAATGAGCAAATTTTCCTGATGTCCCAAACTCATACGCCATGGTATGCTAATTACGTAAATTACTTGGTGAGTGGAATGCTTCCACCAAATTTGACATCACAGCAAAAAAAGAAATTTCTGCATGACATCAATTCTTACCACTAGGATGGACTGTATCTCTTCAAGTAGTGTGCTAACTAGATAATTAAGAGATGCATTCCCAAGGAAGAAATGGAGCCTATCTTGCAGCAATGCCATGCCTCACCCTATAAAGGCCACTTTGGAGGAATTCAGACTGTAAAGAAAGTGCTGCAAGTAGGGTTCTATTGGCCTTCGTTATTTAAGGATTCCCACTCTTTTGTGATGCAATGTGATAGGTGCCAAAGAGTAGAGAATATATCAAGAAGACATGAAATGCCTCTGAACAACATTTTGGAAATAAAATTGTTTGATGTATAGGGGATAGATTTCATGGGGCCATTCCCTTCGAGTTTCGGGAATCAATATATCCTGGTTACTATTGACTATCTCTCAAAGTGGGTGGCAGTTGGAGCTTTTCTAACCAATGATGCAAAGTTGGTCACAAGGTTCCTTAAAAAGAACATCTTCACCTGATTTGGAACTCCATGAGCAATCATCAATGATAGAGGATCCTGCTTCTGTAATAGGCAGTTTGAAGTAATGTTGGCCAAGTATGGGGTTAAACATAAGGTGGCAACTCCATACCATCCCCAAACCAATGGGTAAGCTAAAATCTCAAACAGAGAAATTAAAAGAATCCTCGAAAAAACTGTTGGCCCAACTAGAAAAGACTAGTCTTCAAGGTTAGATAACGCATTATGGGCTTATCGAACAGCCTATAAAATGCCTTTTGGGATGTCCCCATACAAGTTAGTGTTCAACAAGGCTTGTCATTTGCTAGTAGAGCTAGAACATCGGGCATACTGGGCAATTAAGAACTTCAACTTGAATTTAAAAGCTACTGGTGAAAAATGAATGCTGTAGCTAAATGAATTGGATGAATTCCGTAGGCAGTCCTATGAGAATGCTAAGCTCTACAAAGAAAGGACAAAGCAATGGCATGACAAGAAAATACAGCCACAGGACTTTGAAGTGGGAGATTAAGTTATGTTCAATTCTAGATTGACTCTTTTCCTTGGAAAGCTCAAGTCTCTCTGGTCTGGTCATTTTCGCATTAACCAAGTTTTCTCATTTGAAGTTGTTGAGTTGGAAAAAGAAAAATCTAGGCGAACATTCAAAGATAATGGATAGAGGATCAAAACCTACTTTGGAGGTGATGTTGAGCGCTAACACACATCAATTTAATTACAAGAAGGATAAAAGGGAAGTAGTCGGGCTATTAACTATAAAATAAGCGCTAATGGGAGGCAACCTATGCCTTTGGAAATTTTACATTTTATTTGATAGTTGTTAAGTAGCTTGAATTTTGATTTTAATTTTAGTTGTGTTAAAATTCTCAGGCAAAAAAAAGGAGTATTAGACCAGAAGATGTAGTTACAAGAAATTGCCACAAAATTGTCACAGCAAAGGCAACTTTGTAGCAACCAATGAAGAAAAATAATTGCCATGGAATTGTTGTAATAGCTTTCCATGAAGTAAGGAGTACTTATCTGGCACGTTGATGAGTGGAACTGTGGCACGTAGACCACTCTGGGCTCCAAAGAAGTGGGTATATGAAGCTGGGATGAGAAGGAATAAAATGAGTCATCTTGTAAAAAAAAGAGAGCAGGAAAACTAAAAGGCATCCATACGTCATGAATCCCCATTTTCCTTTTGCCAACTTCAGAGTGCTCACTCACCACCTCTAGTATGTACAATCCTGCTAAGCTCTATGCCATATTTTCCCCTTCATGCTATGATACCCTCTCTCTCTCTAAAAGGTTCGTTCTTTAACTTTGAACATCCTTTATATGTACACCATGTCGAGAGTGAAGACCGTCGTTGAGAAGGCTAGCAAGACATGACGAGGAGACATGACCCAGAAGAGGGGCATCCTATTTTTCCCATCCTACGCTTGTTTAGCAAAGTCCTAATCTTACTAGAGGAAGAGATATTCAGGCTGGGTGGTGCAATTAATTTGTTTGCAATAGCACGAATTGTACAAGAGAAGGGTGAGCAGAATCCACCGATAAACATCGAAGAACCCCTACACCCTGAAGGCTAAGTACCCTCAACCTCTAGTCACCCTCAGCCAGCAAAGGAGAGAGTAAACTTACTCCTGAGGTAGCAAGCATCCATCCTAAAACAGCAAGCCATTTTCATGAAGCATTAGCAACAGTTTTGGCAGTACCAAAACCAAAAAGACATTGCCCTCTAGCAAACCTTGGAGCAAAATTTCAAGCAATTTTTCTTGTTCCCTCAATTCCCTATGGACATATTAAATACTCCTTTTGAGCAAGGAACTGGGGAACGCAATCTGTAGAGTGAAGAGGAACAAGCACCCCCTAGGGCAGAGAGAAGGAAAAGAACCCACAAAGGGGTGATGATGAAGAAGAGTGTTCAAAGGATGAGGAACCAATTACAAAAAGGATGGCATCTTAACAGAAAGGAAAAGGCAAGCTCATAAGCCCAACCAAAGGGAAGAGTGGACTTCAGAGTGCATCAAACTCTTCAAGAGTTTGATGCCACAAGTTTGCTACAACAATCCTGCATGCATATTAAGGAAGGTCCCCCTACTATTGTTTTCCTTTATGTTTCTTTGTTATTCTAATTTAGAATTGCATGCTGCCTTGTTTGACTCGATTAAACATACCTAATAGGATCAGTAATTATTTCATCTTTATTTATGTTATGCAATCTGTTAGCAGTGAGGGCACTGCTAATCTTTAAGTTTGGGGGGGGGAATTAAGTGCATGCTGTTGATGTTGATTTTGGTTTCTTGGGGTCTATTACTCTAGTGTCCTGTGTTTGGTAGCAATCCTGTAAATGCATACTAGTTTGGTTTGAAAATTAGGTAAGCATTTTTTTTTCATATATAAAAAATGATTAAAATTATAGCCTACTATTGGTTCAAGGAAACTCTATGGAGAAAGGTTGGAAATGATTGAAAATTTCGCATACTGACTTCTTACAGTTTAGAACTTTTCCTTTATGAGCACTAGGCTATGGTCAGTCTTTATTGAGAAAAACTTAATAATTTTTCATGAAAGGTAGACCTAAGATTTTAGAGATAATGTTCAGAGTCTCTTGAAACAAATGGTTGGATGACAGCATAAGGCACAATCTCAATTTGCAATGAAATATATGTGAAAAGGCTTAAGTTTAGGGGATGACACATAGTTAAGAGAGACAAAAAAGTTACTCCAATGCTTCCACTAGCACTTAGTAACCAGGGGTAAGCATGAGCCCCATGTGTACTCTTGCATAAAACAGTGACATGGAAGGTATGAGTGGAAAATTCCTAAAAGGTGATAGTGTTGAGTAACAGGGTGCCTTTATCTTAAATGTTGGCATTCACGTTAAAAGACACCAATGACCTACAAAGAAAACAAACAAACAAAATAAAAACAAAGAAGAAATAAGTTGATTTACCCCCTAAATGCCCTGGATTTATTGTAGTTTTTGTGCCTCTAATCTTTTGGTATCTTTGCATTAGTAGAGAAAGACTTGATATATTAGCATATGAAATCATAGGACCTTGACTGATTTTGACTCATGAGGTTTTTGAAGGACTAGCCATAATGCACACACACATTTATAAGGGAAGTTAGTTGATGATTAAAAATGTGAAAAAGTTGGCATACAGTAGTTTCTCTTTAGAAACAATTCTGAGAAATGAGAACCAATAGCAGTGCTTCATGAAATTAATCTTGTTTAAGGGCTGTAGCGTAGAAAAAGGTCCTAGGTGGGTAGAAGAATTTGCTTGAGGGCAAACAAAACTCTAAGTTTGTGAAGATTTGTTAACTCTAATTTAGTAGAATAATTTTATTATTTTCTCATGCTTATTACTCTACATTTTTGGCTGATTTAGTACTAATTCTCCCTGTTTAGATATTGTTTTTGTATTGCCTAAATATGAGAACACCCATTACACTAATTGTAATATTCTATTGCATTTCATGTAAAAGGGGACATATGTAACATCCCATAGTTTTTATTTTTAAATAATAATGTTTTGTTATAAACAAATATATTTTTATTTGTTTAAAAATGAGTATGTTCTGCTAAAAGTAAGTCTAGTTTTAATTAAAATAATTATTGTTTTATTTGAAATAATTATTTTGGCCTTTAATGAATTTTTGTTGTATTTTTAGAAATTTTCTTTCTTTTAATATGTATAAAGATATTTATTTTAAGATTTGTTTTATTATGATTTTTATCAAGAAAAATCATGATTTAAGAGTTTAACTAAAACTTTATGAGAATGTAAATTTTTAGAAATTTTTGGAATATTTTAGGGTGAAAAACGGAATTTATATGAATATATATGAAATAAAATCTTATTATTCAATTATTAAATAATTAATATTATTATTATATAAAAGAATAAATAAAAGGGAAATGGAAATGGGGGAAGGGGTGACAACGGACGACAGTTTTGAAGAAAATCAAAACGATGAATAGTGAGTGACTACTAAATGAATAGTATCCTTTAACTTTTTCTCTAGATCTGGAGTGTCTATTGGCTTCTGATCTCAAAACTGAAGGTGCTACTGGATTCAGGACAAAGAATACTACGGTTTTGACCGATCAATTCTTCAAATCAACCGTTGAATTGCCGTATATCTAAAGTAGAAAATCTCAGAAAAAGGTAAATTATAAAACTTACTTAGAGACCTCTAATTGAAATTCTGACACCGTAGATGAATTCAGGAGTTAGATAAACCTCAGGATATGAAATTTTTCAGCTATCTGATAACTTTTTGTTCGTCGTGAATAATGTTTTCCAGTGAGTGAATAGTATTTTTCGGCGATGAATAGTGACCAAACTCTTGGAGTCATTTTCTGTCTTTTGACCCTCTGGACATGTTTTTGAGGTCTAATTGGTCAAATTCAGCTTGGAAAAAAACATTTTAGGGCTGTCCAACCAGGATCCCTACCTTGTGAGTAGATAATTCTTTCTATGACTTGCCCATGCTCTTCTTGAACTATAAATGTATTATTGTTTTTGTTTATAAATTATTTATACTATTATAAGTTTCTAAAATGTGTTAAAATATCTATTATACTTACGAACTGGCACATAGTTCAAAAAGAGTATGGTTTTAGAAATAGATTTGGGAACTCATTGAATATGTGGTTCTAAATGTATTTATCATTATTTGATAAAGTGAATATTATGTGCACGATGCATTGATTTGTAAAGCTATATACTTGTGAAAATGATGCATGTCATATTATGAATGAGATTGAATGGCAAGCGTAAAGCTCATGGTGAGCTGCTTGATAATTTTACATGTATTTATATGTATTGATGAATATCGGCTGGTTGTATGGCTTGTGACGGTACCGAATAGGGGACGCCCTATTAGCTTGAGTAAGTCGGGGGAAGGCCACTCCAACCGGGTGACAGTGGTAATGTGAGGAAGCAGGAGGGTGATGTACTCACATTCCCTGATCACTTATTGTGACTAGGGTCGAGGTCACTATGCGTATAACAAATGAGTTATATTTTCATTGCATTGACCAGATTGCCGAGTGAGGCAGGTGCATTAAAAGTGATGATTTTATCTCCAAATCTTAATATTTTACTATAGCTTATACAGCTGAGCATAACAACATTTGTTTAATGATCATACCGTGCAGCATATGGTTTTGGATATCTGAATATCCTTTGATTTGAGAATAGTTGAAATACGAGTCTCATATGAATGTACTTCTGAACTGTATTTTCTATGTGACATATTTTAAAATATAAGTACATCCATATGCTGACCTAAGAGGTCGTAGGAGGAATTATTTGGTCACTGAGTTGTCAAACTCACTACACGATATTTCCACATTTTTCAGATAAGCATATCAGAGTCTGATTCGGCAGATAGGTGATATATTCTCTGGGTGAGTCTACGTTGCTTCCAAGATTCACGGTCTTTGAATTATACTGTGTTTGTATTCTAGAGTGCTCTGAACGCTACAGGCAGGATCCTCGTTTATATTGTACTTTGATGTTCATAAACTTGGTCTGTATATTGTGTATACATGAGAGATCCTATATGTATCTGTTTCCATGATAAAGAATTGAATTGTACATCTTTATGCAGATTATTTGTTTGTAAGGAATAAAAAAATGTTTATTTTACGTAATGTAATTTGGGGGCGTTACAAGTTGGTATCAAAGCATTAGGTTTCCCTGTGGCTAACAGAGCAAAGAATTCTGTAGTAGGACTTTGAGTATGGGTATGTAACTGCAGACATATTTATACTCACGATGCTGTTGTGGAATTCTATAGGGTGTCATCCTTTTCTTCCTTCTAATTTTTTTTCTTTCGATATGCGAGTTTTAAACATCTATGCGTATATCCTAGATGGTACCTTTTGTGTGTGGACTATTAGTTTAGCTTGTGAACTTTTTTTGACGAAAAGTGATAAAAAGAACCCTCTTAGAAAATTAGCTGAAAATAAGAAAATTCTATCCGAACACAAAGGGAATGGCTTGTTTGGATGTCAAGAAGGTTTGAATTGATTGTTTGATTTTCTTATGTGAAACAATATGACGAATGGATAATATAATATTGATAGTGGGTTATGATGTGATCGAGATTGTTAACTCCAAGATAATGATTTGAAATAAAGTGAGTGTTTTGAAAATAGATTTAAATATCTTTTTGGATGGATGAGTATATATATAAATGGATTTGGTAAGTTGTGGGTTGGATTGAATTTGAGAGCGAAGAATCTATGAAGATAATATTTTCAATGATATATTTTGTTGATATAAGGAATTCGAAGTCAGTTTGGTTTTCAATAATCCTATGTATAAGCATTATGATAAAGGAAGGCTTACTCATGGAAATTTAAAATTTAAGGTATGCAAAATGGGTAATTCATGTGAAGGGCTCTTGGATAGACAGAAGTTTTCCATGATTGATTGTTAAGATATTGCATAAGCATGTTAAAGAATAAAGTCACAATAGGTTGAATTTGTTTAAGTGTTTCGAAGTGCGATCTAGCTGATACCATATGAAGAAACTGTTAGTAAAGGAGTTGCAAGTAGTGAGCAATCATGGAAGTAAGTACCCAGTAATTTAATTTCACCTTTAGCGACCATAAGTTATTACCAAAAAAAAGGGTGCTAAGGATATTTGGCAGTGGTGAGAGATGTTAATATAAAGTATACTAATGTAGATCAGGTTCCAACAGTTAAAAAATTTCCTGATGTGTTTTTAGAAGAATTGCCTAGATTACCCCCGAAACGAAAAATAGAATTTGATATTGATTAACTTCTTGGAAACCAACTAGTATCTATATCCCTATATAGAATGATATCGATTGAATTTTAAAAAAAAATTAATTACAAGACTTGTTAGATAAGGAATTTAAATGCCTTAGTACTTTTATTTGGCGTGCTCCAGTTCTATCTGTAGAAAAAAAAGATGGATCATTATGACTATGCATAAATTATAGACAATTGAATAAAGTGACAGTGTGGAATAAATACCCATTACCTCGTATAAATGATTTGTTTGATCAGTTACAAGGTGCTCAATTTTTTTCAAAAATTGATTTGAGATATGAGTAACATTAATTGAGGATAAGAGAAGAGGATGTATGCAAATTTTCTTTTAGGACTCATTATGGGCATTATGAGTCCTTGGTTATGTTATTTAGTTTGACAAATAACCTAGCTGCATTCATAAATTTAATGAATAGTAATTAAGTCCCTGGATCAACTTGTTATTATATTTATTGATGATATACTAGAATATTTCAAAAGTTCAGAGGATCATAAGCAACATTCAAAGATAGTGTTACCAACTCTAAGGGAGTATGGTTGGCAAATATGGTATCCAAATAGACTCTAAGAAAGTAAAAGTGGTACAATAATAGCTACATTTTACAACATCTAAAGATGAAGATCTAAATCTAATTTGCGCTTCTTGCGGTTGTCTGCCGTCCATTCTATTTGAACCATAGTTGGATCAAGTACATGAACATATGCTTGTAAAGCATCAATCAACTCCTCAGCATTTGAAGTCGAGATGAGAATTCGTCGTGCTGAATGTGAGATTAACCTTTGTTCCACAGCATGATCAATGAAAGACAACAGACCATCAAAGAAGTGGTTAATATTTAACAAACCTATCGGTTTGTGATGCATATTTAGTTATGTCGAAGAGACTATTTGAAAAATTTCTTTTAAAGTACCAAAACCCCCTGGTAAGGCAATGAAGGCATCAGCATTACTCATCATTCTAGCCATGCGCTCATGCATGGATGCAACCCTAAATTCTTCCCCAATTGTCTTTCCTACAATGTTAGATGCAGCTAAAGCTGTAGGAATAATACCTAGAACTTGACATCCTCCTACATGTACAGCTGTAAACACACACCCCATTAATCTACGGTTACCTCCACCATAGACTAAATGAATTGTTCTCCTGGCCAATACCATACCTAGGTTTTGTGCAGCTTTCACATACTCTCCATCTTTTTTAGGACTGGAACCACAAAAGACACAAATATTTCGAAATTGACGAAATGTGATTTCAATAGCTACACACACCTTAATTTGGAGTAGGAAAGTAAAGAAATTAACGTGTGCATTTATAGAACTCCAAGAATGGCATACTTTTGATAGCTATGTGAATAGGCCGAGAATAATTAGAACAGTATGTGAGTGATTGGTGGATATTAGCTAAATTGAAGGTGAAATTTTCAAAAATGACGGCAAGCATGTATATGTACAGTAGTTGTGATAGTCGCTCATATTAGGCAAATAAAGGGAATAAGGTTAAGATATCACCAGAAATTTGTCTTTTTCTTGTTGTCCTTGATGAAGCATTGATATCTTGATTCTTGTAGGGAAGTTGTAAGTGATAGGTGTAATTGTAAAAAAAAATAGTTAAAATGCAAACAAGTTAGTTGTTGAAGAGGGACAATAAAATGATTTATTTTGTTTTCCCAATATTCTTGCCAGTCGACTAACTATTTTGAGAAATTTTAATTTGGACTAGTTATTTTACAGTTGATTGATTACATCTATTTTGAAGCAATCAATTGCATCCTACCAGTTAACTACATATTATTTGATTTTCATATACTTTTATAAGCTCATAAATATATTTTTTCATGTGCTATTTTTCCACCGAATGACAGTAGTTTTGAATTAAATTTTGGCACATAAATATTCAAACCTTGCGGCCACCGATTTTTTTTGATATAACAGTTAGATTTTTGTTTACAGATTTTCAAGAATTACGGCCACCAATTTTTGTCGATATAGCAGGTAGATTTGTTTACAGATTTTCAAGCATTACAGCTATTTTAATTTTATTTCAATGCTTTGTCCAAATTTCTAACTTCCTATTTTGGCACCATGCTCTATTAAGTATTCCACATTTTCTGCTGCATTGTTCTACATTAATATTTGGTATTAAATGCAAGATTCTTTTTCCATATTATAAGGAAGATTAATTTCTTTTCTTTGAAACTCAGTTATTATGGTGTCCAAATTGGTTAGTAGGTTAAAGTAATAGAGATTTTGAAAGGAGTGGACTGATGATGATCTTATGGTGTTCTGACAAATGTAATCAAGAGGCTTAGTAGTGTTGAAGTTCTTGAGTAATAAAATATGGGAAGTAGGATTTAAATTAATCTTTGAACTCTTAATTTAGAAATGTGGAGAATATTATGAGAATCATGTTCGAAAATAATGTAAGTGATTAAGATATTTGTGTTAAAGGTTTATATTATACTAAATTGAGTCTAGTATCTAGGACAGGAATTATGTTGAAATAGAGAATTCATGTAGGAGTAATTGTTAGGAAAAATCTTGTTGAAATAATTGGGTGAACTAAATGGGATTAATATAAGTTAGAATGAGGTGCTTTTAGATATGATAGAAGAAAGGTTTGATATTTTTGATAATGAATTTATTGATGTTAATAAGAAGATATAGAGTTACTGTGATGAGGTAAGTAGAATTATTAGACATGTGCCAATAGTACATAAATGTTATAAAAGGATTGATAGATCAATTGCTACGTATGTTTAACATATTGATTAATAGATTTTAGGATAAAAATAGATGATAGATTCAGATGATTCTATTCATGGGATGATGTTGACATGTGAGAATCAAAGATGACTTGATAGAAGTCTGAAATAAGAAAAGATAGTTACCCCAATATGGATGTGAATATGTTCTTTTTATAAGTGTGTTTTCTAATATCGATCCATATATATATACATGCGAGCTTGAGGATATAAAGTGAAATTGATTAGAAAAATGATAATTCAATACAAGCCAAAAGTTTAAAGGAATCATGCATGTTGAGCACTATAAATTATCAGTTGGTGACCACATATTTTTGAACGAATCACCATTGAAAGAGGTAATGAGGTTTGGCAAGAAGTACATATTAGATTCTTCTTATGTTACCTAATTCCAAGGAATTCAATTGGACAAAAATTTGGCTTAACTATGGTTACAATTAATGTTTATCGTTGATCGACAAGTGAAGAACTTATGGATGAAAGAAATCCCTATGGTTAAGTTATATGGCAGAATCACTCAAATGAAGAGACATTAAAAAGTAAAGATGTTATACAGAAAAGATATCCCTAATTATTTGAGTAATAAGGTTGGTAACTCTGAATTATGCCTTGATTTTTATTCCCTACATGTGGTAGGATGGGCTGAAATTCGAGGACCGAATTTCTTAAGGGGGGAAGAATGTAACATCCCATAGTTTTTATTTTTAAATAATAATTTTTTGTTATAAATAAATATATTTTTATTTGTTTAAAAATGAGTATGTTCTGCTAAAAGTAAGTCTAGTTTTAATTAAAATAATTATTGTTTTGTTTGAAATAATTATTTTGTCCTCTAATGAATTTTTGTTGTATTTTTAGAAATTTTCTTTCTTTCAATATGTATAAAGATATTTATTTTGAGATTTGTTTTATTATGATTTTTATAAAAAAAAATCATGATTTAAGAGTTTAACTAAAGGTTTATGAGAATGTAAATTTTTAGAAAATTTTCAAATATTTTAGGGTGAAAAACGGAATTTATATGAATATATATGAAATAAACTCTTATTATTCAATTATTAAATAATTAATATTATTATTATAAAAAAATAAAAGGGAAATGGAAATTGGGGAAGGGGAGACAATGCACGGCAGTTCTGAAGAAAATCGAAACGGATGAATAGTGAGTGAATAGTAAATAAATAGTAACTTTTAACTTTTTCTCTAGATTTGGAGTGTCTATTGGCTTTTGATCTCAAAACTGAAGGTGCTTCTAGATTCAAGATGAATAATACTACGGTTTTGACTGATCAATTCTTCAAATCAGCCGTTGAATTGCCGTAGATCTAAAGTAGAAAATCTTAGAAAAAGGTAAATTCTAAAACTTACTTAGAGACCTATAATTGAAATTCTGACACCGTAGATTAATTACAGAGTTAGAGAAACCTTAGGCTATGAATTTTTTCAGCTATCTAACAACTTTTTGTTCGTCGTGAATAGTGTTTTCGGGCGATGAATAGTGACTAAGCTCTCGGAGTCATTTTCTAAGTCTTTGGACCCTCCTGACATATTTTTGAGGTCTAATTGGTCAAATTCAGCTTGGAAAAGTAAATTTTAGGGCTGTCCATCCAGGAACCCTACCTTGTGAGTAGATAATTCTTTCTATGACTTACCCCATGCTCTTCTTGAACTATAAATGTATTATTGTTTTTGTTTATAAATTATTTATACTATTATAAGTTTCTGAAATGTGTTAAAATATCTGTTATACTTACGAACTGGCACATAGTTCAAGAAGAGTATGGTTTTAGAAATAGATTTTGGAACTCATTGAATATGTGGTTCTAAATGTAGTTATCATTATTTGATAAAGTGAATATTATGTGCACGATGCATTGATTTGTAAAGCTATATACTTGTGAAAATGATGCATTTCATATTATGAATGAGATTGAATGGCAAGCGTAAAGCTCATGGTGGGTTGCTTGATAATTTTACATGTATTTATATGTATTGATGAATATCGGCTGGTTGTATGGCTTGTGACGGTACCGAATAGGGGATGCCCTATTAGCTTGAGTGAGTCGGGGGTGGGCCTCTCCAACCGGGTGATAGTGGTAATGTGAGGAGGCAGAAAGGTGATGTACTCACATTCCCTGATCACTTATTGTGACTAGGGTTGAGATCACTATGCGTATAGCAAATGAATTATATTTTCATTGCATTGACCAGATTGCCAAGTGAGGCAGGTGCATTAAAAATGATGATTTTATCTCCAAATCTTAATATTTTACTATAGCTTATACAGCTGAGCATAACAACATTTGTTTAATGATCATACCGTGCAGTATATGGTTTTGGATATTTGAATATCCTTTGATTTGAGAATAATTTAAATACGGGTCTCATATGAATATACTTCTGAACTGTATTTTCTATTTGACATATTTTAAAATATAAGTACATCCATATGCTAACCTAAGAGGTCATAGGAGGAATTATTTGCTCACTGAGTTGTCAAACTCACTACACAATATTTCCACATTTTTCAGATAAGAATATCATAGTCTAATTCGGCAGATAGGTGATATATTCTCTGGGTGAGTTTACGTTGCTTCCAAAACTCATGGTCTTTGAATTATACTAGTTTTGTATTCTAGAGTGTTCTGAACGCTACAGGCAGGATCCTTGTTTCTATTGTACTTTGATATTTATAGAATTAGTCTGTATATTGTGTATACATGAGAGATCCTATATGTATCTATTTCCATGATAAAGAATTGAATTGTGCATCTTTATGCAGATTATTTGTTTGCGAGGAATAAAAAAAATATTTATTTTACGTAACGTAAATTAGGGGCATTACAACATAAGTCAAATTATGTTGGGTATTTCTCGGTCTAGTGGTATTTGGTGCATGCTTGGGAGATGGAATATGTATGGTACGTTCTAGGATTGGCAGGGTTACTCAGCTAATATAGCAAGTTCTGTCTCCACTAATTGAACGTGGGAGAAAAGTAGCACTGGCAGGAGTATAGGAAAGAAGGAGAAAAGCTGAAAAATAAGCCACCTCACCGAGATGACAGCCCTAGCTTATAAAAGGCTGGAAGGAGAAAAGAAAAAGGTCACACATACGGATACATAAAGAATTAGACACCTATAGCAGCTCCTATTTTTTAGATGAGAATGCACAAAAAAGGGATATACTATTCCATTGGGAACTTATCGGAGAAAGGAGGTAGACACTGTTGGCTGGGCTAAGACAAAGGAGCAGCTGGATGTGGGAGAGAAAGGATCCTTTCATAGAACTCTTTCTTTCCTTTTGTGCTTCTGTTATTTTTGCTATCTCTGTTTCTACTTTATTTTCTTCTTGGCAGTATGTTTGTTCTGATATTTTCATTTATAAATAACTTGGAAATGGTGTTGGGCTAAGCCTCCAGCTAGGTTTGTAGATGGGTTGATGTAAACTTGAAGCATATTCTTAGTGAATGAATGACTCTGTTTTAGTATTGCTTTTGACATTCAAACTAATCGTTGCATTTCTTAAACTTCTACCATTGAATGACCCTCAATAGTATAAGACTGTAACTGACATTTAAGCTGGAAGGGTAAATGGTGGTTAGAATGAGTTTTAATGTTATGGGTTGGTGAAAAGCCAATGCACAACTACTATAGGAATATATAGTTGTCCCATACGACCCAATAGTTTTAGAGCATCAAGTGTAGTTCTTTAGGTTGGATTCATAGAGGAATGTATGAAACTAACCTCAAGAACGATAGGAAATGGTAGTTTTGGAAGGAACCCATTCAAAATATAAAACTGGTTACTGGAGCACTTGTTGGAGGAAAGTCAAAGCAAAACGAATGCAGCAATTCATGTCTACCCTGAAGCAAACCTAGTTATTCATATTAGCTGATTTTCTTATGATAACCTAATGTGTTACAAGATATCATTTCTGTATACCTTACTTAGTTTCTTATCCTATTTTGTGATTGAATCCAATTCTTCTTTAATAACCAATATTTTTGCTATAGCATTCACGGGTCAATCTTTTATAATGATTTCTAGTTACAATTTCTCGTGGGACGATACTCACTCATCACTGTATTACATTGTTGCGATACATGCACTTGCGTGTTACATTGTTTATATTGAATATATATATATATATATATATATATATATATATATATATATATATATATATATTCCATAACAACATTCATATAATAATTCCCCAATTAGTGGGATTGGGAATTTATCTTTAACTGTGATATCATTCAACCTTCTATAGTCTACATAAAAATGGCAAGTATTATCTTTCTTTTTAACCAATACAATGGGAAGGCATGTATGCTGGAACTTAGTTGAATGACCCCTGAATCCATCATCTCTTAGACCATTTTCTTAGTGCTTTCTTTCTATAGATATCTGTATGGCCATTGACTAATAGGGGAACTTCCATCTATCAAGATAATTCTATGATTGTACAATCGGTAGAGTGGCAATTGGAAGGGTTCTTCAAAAACTTCCTAAAATTTTGACAATACTTCTTCCAACTATAATTGTTTTTCTTCAGTTTTGGTAGATTCTACATTATCTTCCCCACTAATTTTCATCATTGTAGCTTCATTATGGTGTATCATTTGTATAAGGAATGCTTTAGGATCAACAATTACCTTGTAAACCTTACTTTTTGCCTCCCTGACTTGTAATTATAGTCTTATCCCTTCTAAACGTAGCTCTTACCCCTTATAGAAAAATGACATTGTGAGTTTACTGCAATCCCATTTAATAACTCCTTGGGATCTTAACCATTGCATGCCAATAATGGTTGTTTGACTAGAAGTGGGCAGAATTAAGAATTCAGCTATAAATTGGTGTCCTCCTACTTTTCATAACAGATATTAACATTTTGAAGTAACCATAATTGCATCTTTATTTGGCA
This sequence comes from Gleditsia sinensis, assembly GCA_037074535.1. Taxonomy (NCBI): domain Eukaryota; kingdom Viridiplantae; phylum Streptophyta; class Magnoliopsida; order Fabales; family Fabaceae; genus Gleditsia; species Gleditsia sinensis. The sequence continues at coordinate 42,330,020 of CM073473.1, forward strand.
TATTCACCCTGTATTAATTTGTTGAGTCTACAACACCAGCTATTTAATCCATTTTGAGTTGAGGAAATTATGGGTGCTGCTTGTGTCTATCAAGAATGGCAGCTGATGTTATTTTATATTCTCCATCAATTGCATTGTATCACCCCCCCAATAGCCTTACAAAGCATGAAGAGAAACCTGGATGATATCCTTCTCTACTGAGCCTTCCTTAGTTGGTTGCTCTTCTGTGTTCTCTTCTTTAATTTCCTTTCCCTATTCTTGTTTTAACCAAAAGCATTTAGCATACCCCACACCTTACATAAGCTTTGGTCATTGAAATTATATTTGTCTCCACAAAATTTGTAGAGACCCTTAGCCATTCTGTTCATAGCTTTAGATGGTTCTTGGTTATTGTATTTTCGAATAGCAAGATTCGAGATTCTGTTATTAGAGTTGGAAGGTTGGCCATAGTTGTTAGTGTATTGAGTCTTTGGGATATTCTACTGTGCAGCAAAAATTTTGGGGTATATATGTTTAGGGTAATTCGTAGTGGACTGTGATGTATATACACTAGAATTCGTGGAAGGGACTTTCTTATAGGTGGGTGTATACTATTGACTAGAGTTGTTTGATCGAATATTAGATCTTCTAAGAGTGAGGTGGTAAGGCTGGCAACTGAGATCTAACATTAATTCCTCCTAAATTCTTGCCATGCTCATTGCTTCATTCACATTCTTAGGCTTCTGTAATCTCAAAGCTTTTTCTAAGGGCATTTTTAATTCCTTCAAGAAACAACTAAATGCAATGTTTTCATCGAGAGTCACTCTAGAAAGTAGCTCATCAAATAACTCCATATTCTTTGTTAAACTCCCTAATTGCTCCAAATTCACTAATTCAGACATTGGATCATCAAAGAAATTTGTGTCAAAACAATTACCTATTGCTCCAAGAAATTCTCTCTAAGTAAGGCTATTCATATCTTTCGATCGTAGGAAGTGTTTTTTCCATACAAATTCTTTTCCTTCCATTGACATCATCAGTAACTTCAATCTATGCTCTTCAACAACCTCTTCCAATTCAAAAAATTGCTCGTACTTATCTCTCCAACCTTGATAGTTAGTTCCACCAAAGTTGGGAAATGGTATTTTGGAACCTTCAAATGGATTGCTCATTCCATATTCGGCTCTCTCTTCTTTGACTATCTCTTCCACTGCTTGTGGTTACCTTAGGGTCATTATTTCTCCCAAAATTTTATAGGCATTCTTCTTCAATTTTGGTAAATTAACGCTTATACTATCGACTTTCTCATCCACCGCGTGGATCCATTTCTCTAATTCCACTGTTTTTTACTGAATGTCCTTTATGGTCACCTTCTCCACCATGCCTTACCGGAACTAGCTCTAATACCACTAAACCAACTTTTTTCTAGAACTCACTCACACCAAGCAAACTAAGAGAGAATGTAGGAAAAACAAATCTTCTCTTATTGCTAAACGAACACTCGTTGTGTGCAGTAGAAATTGCATATACAAGAATTACATCAATATTTCTTCTACTATCACCTAAACTCCCTTTTTAAACCTCTCCCTTTTTGAAAAACCTGATAACAACTTATAGCTACAGCTATAACAGAATAACGAGCCTTTTCCCACCGTTACTTATGAGGTTTAAGTAAAAGGTGCATTCCTTCTTCTATTCTCAAGTATAATAGAAAGACTGACAGAAGTAAAGGCTGGCATTGATCTCGAAAACTTTTTCAGGCACGAGCAGAGCATTCCACCTATGTTTATTATTCATTAGTATGTAGCTTTAGGTTTGTTTAGGTAAGATTTCAATCATAAACTATGATAAATTCAAAGTCATATGAGACATGTAAGCATGTTTCAGCGAACCCAACTTTAACATTTTCATTCATGATTAACTTGGAAAAGGCATGGTTATTTCTCATTTTATCGTCTTTGAAATTACTGAAATGGAAAATAAAGCTTTTAGTAAATTCAATTGGAGATATTCTTGTCCTTACTAAGCCAAGGGAGCTACTCATCAAAATTATTTGATTTATAGTAGTAGCTAGGACATGAAGAGTGCTCTTTTTATTTCTTGTACATTACTAAAATTTGGCATTCAATGTGATAGACATGGTTATAAATAGTGGTTGCTTTGAGGTTGCTACAAGTCTGGGTAGTGCCAACATGGCATTTACAATTACATTTTTAGATCGTATAATAAAACATAGGTAATTACATGATTGTTGTACAAGTAAATACAGGGTATCAAACTGCATTTTTTTTCCTCTAAACATCATAAACAAATACCAAAAGAGAGAACACATGGGATAGAAATTTGAAGAGGAATAAGAAAAAAAGGAAAGTATGCTTATGCATTGTGATTTATATTCTCAATTGCACATTCTATACTAATCTAAAAGCTAATATCCCTAAATTTATATATCATATTGCAATTTACCCCCTTAGTCAAAATTAACAATCAAGTATAAAATTTTACTATTCAAGCTACCTAAAAATACCAAAATACCCCTTCCATTATAACAAATTACCTCAAATAAATGTACCCCAACCTACAAGTAAAAAAAAGAAATAAACATACAAATTGATCCCGAAATTTACTAAGGTTCTAAACTTTAGTCTCTAAATTTATAATATTACACAATTTAATTTTTAAATTTACCAAATCTTAAACAATTTAATCATTATGTTATTTTATTGAATGTTGATATGGCTTGTTAAATGCTCATTTGGCATGTTAAGTTCAGCATAGCACAACTTAACTTGTTAAGTTGTTATTTTTTTAGAAAAAGGGTCAAATTACTTTATTGGTCCGTTAAATTTTTTTTCATTTATCTTTGATCCCTTAACTAAATTTTTTCCTCTATAGCCCCTCAACTTATAAGTAAATTGCCATTTATACTCTATCTTAAACCTTAAACCTAAACAGTCAAAATCCAAAACCCTAAATAGTAATCTCTCAACTCTAAACCTTAAAATATAAACTATAAATTCTAAATCCTAAGCACTGAAACCCCAAAACAAAACAAAAAAATTTAAATTGAAATCTTGAAAGCCTAAACCCCAAACCCCAAACCCCAAACCTAAAACCTTAAACCAAAAACTCTAAAACCAAAACTTGAAAACCAAAACTCCAAAACTTAAAATCCAAAAACCCAAAAGTCTTAAATTTTAAACGTTAAGCTTCGAAACGCAAAATCCTAAAACCCAAAACCGTAAAGAATAAAATCCTAAAACCAAACCATTATACATCAAAAATCAAAAAGCCTAAACCCAAAAGCCCTAAACTCTAAACATCCAACCCCTAAAATCTTAACCTAAAGACTACAAACCTCAAAGTTAACTTAAAGTCCTAAACCTCAAATGTTGAAACTCAAACCAAAAACCTTAACCCCAAACCTCAAAACTCCACAAGCCAATTCTCAAAATGCTAAACACTAAATTTCAAAACCTAAAAATGTAAAGCCAAGTTGCAAGAAGTGTTTTTGTGCCTTGGAGAAGGGAATAACAACCTGTTTTCATTAATGAGGAGCTTGAAGAGAAAGAGAAGAAAGAAATAATAGAGTTACTGAGGAAGTATAAATACATCTTCACTTGGGAGTACCATAAAATGCTAGGGTTAAGCCATGCCTTGTTGTTTCATCACTTAGCTATTAATTCCTTTGCCAGACTAGAGAAACATGTGCCAAGAAAGTTCAACTTGGATGTAGAAACCAAGATCAAAGCTTAAGTAGAAAAACTACTTAAGAATATATTCATTAATCTTATCCAACATCCCATTTGGCTAACCAATATAGTTCTAGTGAACAAAAAGAATGGCCATATCCATTACTAATGATTTCAAGGACTTAAATAAAGCCTACCCTAAAGATGACTTCGCAATGTTGAACATAGACACTCTAATAGACTCCATTGGCGCTCATGAGTGTTTCTCCTTCATGGAAAATTTCAGCGGATGCAACCAGATCAAGATGGCAAAAGGTGTCGATAAAGTTGCTTTTGAAACACTATTTAAGAACTTTTACTATATTGTGATGCCTTTTGGGTTGAAGAACACTGTACAATATATTAACACTCCATGATAGCCATATTCCATGAAGTCAAGTATGCATTTGGTGTGTCTGTTGAAAAAATTCTTGATTTCAAAGTCCAAAAAGATAAGGCCAGCTTTCATAAGGATAAGGTGGTAGTGATGATGCAAACACAACAACGAAACAACAAAGATAATAATAAGACTCTTAATAGAAAGTTTTCACACAAAAATATTTTTATACCTAAACTATCCAAGCTCATTGTCCTTTTTCATCATATGTTGGGAAAAAGTATTGCCTTCAAATAGGAAAGCAAATCAAAAGACAACCTTTGCAATGACTAAAAGGGTATTAATATCCACTGAGATAATGTCATCATCCATGCTTGGCATCTCTATGATCCGTTACCTTATGTTGACAAAGCATTCTATAGACCCCTTATTAGAGAAAAAAATTTAATAGAGCAAAAAATCCATTTTACTACTTATCTCGAATGATTAGGGGAATAAAGATGAAATACCCACCAATAGAGAAGCACTATTTAGCATTAGTTTATACCATGTAGAAGTTTAGACACCACTTTTTTGGCCCAAATTGCATATTTGATAAAATGGTCAGACCCACTATGTTTTTTGCTGAATCACCCTATACTTTTTAAAAGAATACCGATATAGAAAATTATCATTGAAGAATTTGAGATTGAAGTCATTCTACTAAGAGTGATAAAGAGCCAAGCACTCATTAACCTATTGGCATTTCTCCCTCATATGAACAATGAACCTATAGGTAAAGCATTGCCAGGAGAATAGACGTAGACCTAATTGCTAATGACTTCATGGAGTGGATTGAACACAGTAAAGTCTAAAAGAAGAAAGGAATTGCAATACACTAAAAACATCATATTTGACTAAATCTGGCATTTTTTGTATTATTTTTTCAAATTTCTTTATTTTTGAATTTAAAATAGATTAGGATTATGATAAAGATTATGTTAGATTTGGATTAAAATATGATTAACTTTCTTTTTTATTTAGATTAGGATTGTATTTAGGATTTTTTCTATTTAAACCTATGTCATTGAGACTTTGTATTCATTCAAATATCTTTAGAAATAATACACTGTTTGGGTCTTCTAATTTCATTTCAATTATATGCTTTCTCGTTGTGTTAGTTTGATATACGAGAAGTTTGCTTAACAGCTCGATGTCAAAAGGTCCAGCAAGGAGTGGCAGCTTTCACGATGATGTTTGAAGGGCTAAGATCCTAGTGCAAGGGATATAGATCAACGAGTTGATGCTTCAAGTTAATTAGATTGATATCAGGCTTTAATGTCAGGAGGAATGTTTTGATTGACTAAACGAAATTATTGGTCGATTGGTGACACAATTTCAAGATCTCAATAGGGGTAGGAAAGATGGTAGGAGAGTGCTTAGCGGTGGCATTGGTCACAAGTAGCCTATTTGCATCCCTAATCCTGCAATTCATAGATGGGAAAGGTAAGTTGATTTAGATGATGATTTAGAGGGTAATGAAGAGGAATATTTTGAGGAACCTCTTAGAAGGAATGCAGGTTACAGGAAGAATGATCACAAAGATAGAGAAATAGATTACAAATTAAAGGTATATATTCCTTATTTTTATGGTAATTTAAATATTTAGGGATTTTTGGATTAGATTACAAATATAGACTTTTTTTTAGTATATGGATATGCCAGAAGAGAAAAGGGTGAGATTATTGGCATGCAGATTGAGAGGTAGCACTTCTGCTTGGTGGGAAAGAATTTATATAAGAAGAATTTGTGATGGTAAGGCACCTATAAGGACATAAAGAAGAATGAGGCGATTGTTAATGAGTGAATTTCTTCCTCTCGATTATGAGAAATTCTTATTCCAATAGTGCTAGAGATGCCAATAGGACAGAGATCCATTCATGAATACTATGCTGAGTTCACAAGGTTAGCCATAAGGAATGATTTGAGGGATACTGAAGTGGAACAAGTAACCAAGTTCCTAAAGGGTTTGAAACCAACCATTAAAGACAGAATCAAAGTACAAGTGGCGAGAACTTTTTTGAAGCTCATAACTTAGCTTTGAGGGATGAGCATTTAATGTAAGAAAGAGGCAAAACAGAGTTCCCTCGCAGAAACTATGGGGAGGGTATATCTAAACCTACCAATGATAAAGGTAAGATGGTCTTGGAAAATAAGAATTGGGAGGATAAGGTTGTAGGGAAGTAAAAGGTAACAAATGTAAAGGAGGCACCAAAAATAGTTAATCCCTATGCTTGACCTATGACAGTTAAGTGTTATAGGTGTAAACAACCTAGGCATAGATCTAATGAATGTCTTCAAAGAAAATCAGTACATATAGTAGAGCATGAGGAAGAAGATGAAGAAGTGTGTGTCCCTGACGGGGAAGAATCTATTCATGAATTTGAGGAAAACTATGAGAATGATGAAGGGCAAGTTATGTGATAAGGCGAATGATGTAATTGTTGATAGTGGTAGCTACAAAAATATTATTAGGAAAGACACTGTGAAGAGTCTGGGGTTAAAGGTAGAGAAACATTTTAATCCTTACTCAATTAGCTGGATAAAAGTTGGAGACAAAATTCAGGTGACAGAATGGTGTAAAGTACCATTCTCCACTGGTAAGTATACAAATGAAATATATTGTGATGTGGTAGATATGGATGCCTATTATTTACTGTTTGGTAGGCTTTGGCAGTTTTATGTCGCATATTAGTATGACAAAAGAGAGAACATCTATAAGCTGTAAAAAGATGGTAGAAAATACAATTGTTTTCCAATAAAAGGAATTTCCAGAACCACAGCTTCTAAAGTAGAGGGACAAACTTTCCTTACCCTGACTCACTCAATTTCTGAGTTTAAGGAACCTATCAAAGAAACTAAATTAAGGTACATACTTTAATCATGTGTCAAAAGAAGAAAAAAAAGTTATGGAATACCAAGATGTAATTAGGCAGTTGCTAGAAGAGTTTAATTATGTTGTGCATGACAAGTTACCTTTGGGGCTACCACCTACGAGACATTCAGCATCACATTGACTTGATTCTTAGTACCAATTTACCTAATTTACCACATTATAGGATGAGTCCGAAAGAGGGAAAGATTATGAAAGACCAAGTAGAGGAGTTATTGAGAAAGGGTTACATTTAAGAGAGCATGAGTCCATCTATTGTTCCTGCATTATTAACTCCAAGAAAAGATGGTAGCTAGAGGATGTGTATAGATAGTAGAGCCATTAATAAAATCATAGTAGGATATAAGCTTCATATTCTGTGGCTGGATGACATGCTAGATGTGTTGCATAGTGTGCAAGTTTTCTCTAAGATCGATCTTCATAGTGGGTACCATCAGATTCGGATTAAACCTGGGGATAAGTGGAAAATAAATTTTAAGACAAAGGAAGGGCTATATAAGTGGCTTGTGATGCCATTTGGGTTGACTAATGCTCCTAGTAAGTTTATACGACATATGAATTAGGTATTGAAACCATGTATTAGGAGATTTGTGGTTGTTTACTTTAATAATATATTGATTTATATTTAGAAAGAGGAAGATCATATCTCACATTTGTGAGAAGTTTTGGAGGTATTGCAAAAAAATAAATTATAAGTAAATATGAAGAAGTAAGTTTATGACAGATAAGCTACTATTTTTGAGTTATATAATTAGTGTATGTGGCCTCTATGTGGATGAAAAGAAGGTCTGGCTTATTAAGGAGTGGTCGATCCCTAGAACCATATCTGAGGTTCAAAGTTTTCATGGGCTGGCTATTTTTTATAGACATTTCATCAAAAAATTTAGTAGCATTATAGCACCCATTATTGGGTACCTAAAGAAAGGAAAATTTCAGTGGGGTAAGCAAGCTGAAACTAGCTTTATAGTTTTAAAAGAAAGTTAAGCATTGCACCAGTATTGGCACTACCTAATTCGAGGTCTTATTTGAAGTTTATCGTGATGATAGTGGTGTAGGAATAGGAGTAGTACTAAATGAAGAAATAGGCCAATATGATTTTTCAATGAGAAGCTCAGTGAGGCTAGACATAAATGGTCTACTTACAACAAAGAGTTTTATGTAGTCTTTTGCGCTCTAAAGACATAGGAGCATTACTTGATAGGCAAGGAGTTTATCCTTTACTCAGATCATGATGTCCTAAAATATCTGAAGAGGTAAAGGAAAATTGATAAGGGTATGCAAGCTAGGTGATCTCAATTTTTGGAGAAATTCCCCTTTGTATTGAAGCATAAGGCAGAAGTGCATAATAAGGTGGTTGGCACACTAAGCAGGATAGTAGAGTTACTTGTCACAATGAGCCAAGAAATTGTGGGGTTTGACATTATCAAATAATTATATGCTATTGATGAGTACTTTAGAGAAACATGGTAGAATTGTGTTGATAGGCATGCTGATGGAGATTATTACATCCAGGATGGTTATCTTATGAAAAGAAGTTGATTATGTATTCCTAAGACATCTTTGAGGGAGAAGGGTTTATGAGATTTACATAGAGGATGTTTAGCTATTCACTTGGGGTGTAACAAGAGCTTTGCTTCTATTCAGGAAAGATATTATTGGCCTAATATATGCAGGGATGTGATGCACCTTATCTAGCGGTGCTATATTTATCAGACAACTAAATGGTAGTTGCAAAATACATGATTGTCTACCCCACTACCCATCCCAAAAAAATTTGGGAAGACTTGTCCATGGATTTTGTCCTTGGATTACCCATAACCCAAAGAGGTATGGATTTTGTTGTTGTGATGATTGACAGATTTTCTAAGATGGCGCATTTTATCCCTTGCAAGAAAACTGCAGATGCAACTAATGTGGCTAGACTATTCTTTAGAGAAGTAGTTCGTTTGCGTGGGGTTCCTAAAACGATTACATCAAATAGAGATAGTAAGTTCCTTAGCCACTTCTGGAGAACTTTATGGAAGATGTTTGACTCCTTACTAAATTTTAGTAGCACAGCTCATCCATAAACAAATAGGCCAACTAAGGCAGTTAACTAAACTCTGGAGAATCTTATCAGGAGTATTTGTAGTGATAGACCTAAGCAATGGGACTATGCATTAGCCCAACAAAAATTTTCATACGAAAATGCTATCCACAATGCTTTGGGAAGGATACTATTCTCTGTGATCTACGCCAAGGCACCCTAATATGCTATTGACTTAGTTAAATTTCCTAAAGCTAATGTAGATATAGCTAACTTAGGCAATCATTGGCAAGATATTCATGAGGAGGTAAAGTCTAAGTTAGAGTAATCAAATGCTCGATACAAAAAGGTTGCATATTAACACCACAGGCAGCAAATTTTTCAGGTTGGTGTTTAGGTGATAGTATTTTTTAGAAAGGAAAGGTTTCCAATAGGCCCATAAAGTAAGTTACAGCCTAAGAAATATGGGCCATATTAGATTCTGCAGAAGATTAATGATAATATTATTTAATGGGCTTGCTAGATGCCTTGGGAATCTCTAAAACATTTAATGTGGCATATATTTTCCCTTATTATTCTTTTGAGGATCACTTGTACCCAGATGATTTAATTTACTCGAGAGCGAGTTTTTCTCAAGTGGAAGGGACTACTAACATGGACTAGATTGCTAATGACTTCATGGAACTGATCTAACACAGTAAAGTCCAGAAGAAGAAAGGAATTGCAATACACTCAAAACATCATGTTTGACTAAATTAGGCATTTTTTATTTTCATTTTTTTCAAATTTCTTATTTTTGAATTTAAAATAGATTAGGATTAGGATACAAATTATGTTAGATTTGGATTAAAATAGGATTAACTTTCTTTTTGGTTTGGATTAGGATTATATTTACAATTTTTTTCTATTTAAACCTATGTCATTGAGACTTTGTACTCATTCAGATATCTTTAGAAATAATGCACAATATGGGTTTTCTAGTTTCCTTTTAATTCTACACTTTCTCGCTACATTAAGAACTCACAAAGGCAACTACTTGCGAAGAAACTTCACCCTAGATGATGTTATTTGATGGATTACCTTTGCTACCTAAAGGAGGTATTGGTGTTGTCTTCATTAGTCCAAAGGTAAATATGTTTCCTTATTTTATAAGTCATCCTTCCCTTGCATCAACAATGAGGCAAAGTTGAAGCAATAATCTTGAGCCTTCTAATGGCCAAAAGCATGGGGATCAAAGACCTATGGTAAAAGGGGAGTCCAACTTGGTGGTAAAGCAAACTATAGGACAATTTAGAAATAAATAGCTATCCCTAGCTACATACAAAGAGTGCATGCTTATGATGACTAAAACCTTCAGAACCTTATGATTTTAACACATACTAAAAGTGAACAACAGGCAAGTAAATATTTTGGCTACCATCGACACCAAGATCTTACTAACATAGGGTAGTGCATAGAATTTCACTACCATTAAGATATCCCTACCTAGCACCATTTTTAATGCCTTTGTTTCCAATGGAAGCAAAAGATTGGTGTTGTCTAATCATGGAGAAAATGAAAGTGCCTTAGTCTTTCGATCTTGCAACTTTGAAGGACTACCTATTGAAATATATGATAATTTACATAAGAAGCTTAGACAACCTACTAATAAGATGTGTATGGAAAAAAAGGCCTAGATAAAATAGAAGAGCTTTATGCCAATATGTGTAGATAGAGCAACACTAAAATCCATCAAAGGATGTCGTGCTTCGGTTTCTTTTTGCAAAATATGAAAAATGAATGAAAAGTTTTTAGCCTACTACCTTGAGTTCTTTAGAAATTATGAAATGCTTATGAGTTTCTTTGTTAATATCTAACGAGATTGGAAATACCCTTATCTGGAGTACATAAGAGATAGCACACTCCCTCTCGACCATAAAAAGTTGATGTAGTTAATCATAGGTCTACCAAGTACTTCCTTAAGAATGGATAGTTATTCCAAAAAAGGGATAAGAGGCTAACCCATGTATTGTGTTTGAGAAAGACCAAGAAACCTTCCGAGAAGAAGTGCATAGAGGCACTTGCATTCAAGAACAAAGATGCTAAAAAATTATATGATAAGTTTATCAAAATAGGTTACTCTTAGCCAACCATGGAGATAAATACTCTTGCTTATGTTTCACATTATCTGCTTTACTAATAGCTTGTTAACTGCATCCACACTCTATCTATTCATTTACATACTTTTTCAAAACCCTAGTCATTTCATACACGACTGTTTGATTTGATTGATCCACTAACCTTGACCTTAAGAGGAAAAGTTTAGATTCTAGCTTCCATGGAACACTTTTTGCAGGGGTGAAAGCTGTCGCCTTCAAGAAAGAAAGCATTGAATCTATGGCCACATTTATCAAGGAAAATGTTATCTACATGTTTAGTTTGCCCAAGCACATTCTAACAAATAATGGTACGCACTTCGTCACTAGAGCAGTAAGTGATATGCTTAAGCATTTCAATACCATCATGATAAGTCTAGTCTATATCACCTAAAGGAAATGATCAATCAAAAGCTCCTAACAAATCTTTCCTAAGGATCTTAAGTAGAATGGTTCAAGATGCTTCTCATGATAGGAATGAATTTCTACCTTTAGCGTCTTTGGCTTACAAAATATTAAGGTGACGATTGACACAGGTGATACCATTTTCCCTTATATATAGCACAAAGACAACCCCTATAGAGATAGCAATCCCATTAGTTAGGATGGCACTATCAGATAAAGTGCAAGGCAATAAATAAGTTCTTCTAAAAAACATCTATGAATGTTGAGATAGAGTTTAGTTAAATCACTTAGTCTACCAAAGGAGAATGATCAAGGCATATAATAAGCTAGTATACCCTAGACTGTTTGAGGAAGGGGAATTAGTAGTGAGAGCTGTTAAACATGTAATGAAAATACTTAAGATTATAAGTTTGCTATGAAGTGAGAAAGCCCTTTTAAGGTCAAAAGGCATAGCTCTAGTGGGTACTGTGCATTGAAAAACCTAAGTTTTAGGTTAGAAACAACGCTTAAGAATTTTAAATATATCAAGAAATTTCATCCTTAGTGATGGGTATTAATCGAGTGATATCACTATTAATGAAAAGATCTCATTCACTTATTTTTATGTTTATGACATTTCCTTTATCATTCAATTTTCATTGTAGCCATTGGATTCATGAAACCATAAGGAATATATATATATATATATATATATATATATATATATATATATATATATATATATATATATATATATATATATATATATATATATATATATATATATCTGTGTGTATGTGTGTGTGTGTGTGTGTGTATATATATCATTTATTAATAGTCAAGAAAGGTACATCTTGATTTGACAAATAAGGTTGATGCTTAACTTTCCTCTTTTTTATAAGTTCTAAGTCCTCGTCATTTGTAGCCAATTAGTGCTAAGCATGTTGCTTGTAGCACTCCAAGGACAATAGCTCATGATCAAAATCAACCATTTGACACTATCTATCTAAGGAGGCGACCTCAGAAGCTAGATAGTACATCTTACTAGCTAAGGTGTAATCTTTTGCCTCTAGCAAATTCAAACCTCAAACAACATCCCTTACTTAAGTGGAAAGGCTGGCCCCCCCTCTTTATATAGACTCTAACATCCTTAACAAAATCTAGATTGATATTAAGATGAGAATATTCACAAGTTTGGAAACATCAAGTATCTTGGTTATCTTTATCACTAAGTGTTCTAAAAGTTCTCCCAACAAATACAAGAAAGATATGAAGATTTTTTTCCTATTAGCCTACACATGCACAAGCCTGGGATGTTGCTTGAAAGCAACAATGATTAGCGAGACTTATATGGGAGTCAAAACTAAAAGGTCACTAATACACTTAGTGTATTGTGATGTGGCCGTCAAGCCCAAAAATAATAATATAAATACCTTACCCTTAATTGACCTATCATAGCGAGAATAAGGGTTAATCCCATAATAAGTGGTATTAATAACTTTTTTCGTTCATGATGGGTGTTGTTAAAGAAATTCAAAACAAGGAGTAATTAATAAAAATATATAGAAAATTACAAGTAAATAATATAGTGAAATTGGGGATAAATCAATAAGAGAATGAATTGGTTAAGTTTACTTCTACTTGTGAGTAATTTACTAATCATCAATATAAATTATTCAATTCCCTTTAGATATTCATTGTCATAATCTAATCTAATCTTTCCTTAGGTTTAGTTTAATTTGGTTTTTCAACTCAGTGTTAGGTTAAACTTATTTAATTACCAGATGGCCAGTTTAGAAATCAAGCAAGGTAACTATAAAAATATATGCACGGAAGAATACTTAATACCTAAAATTGAATTGAAATAAATGAAATATAATTATCCAATCTTATAATATCATCTTACTCTAAGGTTTTAGTGACTTTCTCTCTTTCTCATTTGCCTTTCTTTTTCTTTCCCTTTTCATAAAAAGCCAAGTTATGATATTAACCTTTTCGCAGCCAACATATAACGACATAATCATTCTAGGCATAATTTGTCACTGATATCATACATGTCATATATTCAACATAGTGACTTTAAACTCATTTCATGCATATATTACTACAAATCACAATTACCTCTACGATGCATACCAATCATCTTCACATAAATCAATGCATCTATACCATCTATGCCATCACACTATACAATTTACATTGAATGAGAGATTTACTTCTAAGAATGGTGGCAATATTGAAATCCCAATTTGTTTAAATTTATGTTTATTTGCATATTAAACATAATTAAAACTTTTCTTAAATTCATTTTTGGCTCAAAGCTCTTTTAACACCATAATTCCCTTTTTCATTTAATTTATCTTGATTCTAATTAGAAATTTAGGTAACCTACTTTATCTAGTTTTCATTATTCATCTTAAACATTATATTTACCTTATAAGCAATTTCAACTTTTCTTTACTCTTTAAATTACAATTTTAGATCATTTTTTCCTTTTCTCTTTTGATCTCCTTTAATTTTCTTAAATCCTAATTTGAGTTCTTATCTATCTATCCATTTTAAACATTTCTTTTAACCAATTCTTTTATGCTTAATCTCTGAGATCAATTCCCTACTTCATTATGACTTTCTTCTTATTTTAGTTAAAGCTTAATACTATATCTAATAATGTTGTTCTTGTCCTTAATTCTCCTATTAATGATCCTTTTTATTGACATATATTTAATTTATCAACTACTTTAAAGCATCAAAATATTTCGGGCATACTGAGTCTAGACCTTTCAATAGTAATCAGGCCATAATTCCGTTATCTAAACTCTGATTGAGGTGATACAATTGGGTATGGAAAGATCAAAAAATGAAATATAATTTTTACGTTGAACACCTTGAAAATTTCTAGGCAAATCTAAGTCTTATAGTGCCCGCAAATTAGAATTGCGACACCACAAGTTGGATATGGCCTTTCACCACTAACTAAGCCATAACTTTCTTATATAAGATCTGATCGCGGTACTTTTAGTGGTTATAGAAAACTAAGGATACAGCTACAACTTTTGTGTTGGCAACTTTTCTAAATTAAGAAGATATTTTATCCCAATCCATTCAAAATTCTCAACTAATTCAATGCACATTTTCAAACACAAGTATATGTCATACATACATCTAGATATGGATCTCCCTTGGCCATTTTCAATAAAACATATTTTTACATCATATTCATGAAATTCCAAGGTTGAACTTAGGTCAAAATATATAAATTTTAAAGTTTACCAAATAGAAATTATTGTTAAACCTATCAAAATTAGCACGGCTCTAGGTTGATGAATTTATCTTTCCTACTTTTCCTTTGATGAGGCGTCACCTTCTTTCTTCTCTTGGATAAACTTTTTCACTTCTCCATGAAATAAATGGAGAGACTGAAAAGTGATAAATGGAAGAGAAGATGATTTAGAAGGTTTTGGAGGAACTACTCACCTTGATGTGCCATCTTTCTTTCTCTCCTCCTAGTGTCTTTGGCTTCCTTTCCCTCTCTCTTTTTTTTTTCTCTTTTTTTTTTTATCGAAACTCCACCTCCATATGAGCATTAAACCACCTTCCCCCTTAAAAAAATTAATTTAATTCATTTCTTGTGCAACAATTAGCCCATTAATGCCTATACTACTCTTAATAATTTTTCATATTCTAACATTGCCCATTATCTCTTCCTTATCCTTATCCTTTCCTTTCTCCCCAAATTGCACATTTTCTGACCCTTTGTTAACTCCCTCCTTTACCTTAATTATGAGCTTTAAGAATATTTTATGCGAGGTACTTTTAGGAAATATAATTGCCCCTAAATATTTGCTTAACTATAATATTACCAAGTCAATTTTTTGTTATTTTCTAAGTCTTTGTTTGGTGGTTCCAAATCCACCCAATCTGTTTAATCCTTTATTAATATTGTATTAGCAAACTTCAAGTCTCTACTTATGGAAATTTCTATAATTTAACCCTTTTCCAAGAATTTCACACTTAACTACTCAAATTTCTCCTTTTGGCGCCTTTATTTTCCAAAAAACTATAAGACTTTTATGTTATTTCCTTAGAAATTATTTCCTATGAATATTAGGGTCAAAATACCTCATTGTATCTCAAAAAAAAAATTTCTTATTAATTTTTCCCTTTTTCCCGAGCGATTTTTGTCATTTAAACCTTGATATACTTTATTGATAAACTTTTAGTGCAATTTTCTTTACCATTTTTCCTAAGATTTTCCACCAGTTTTATTTCTTAATTTCACCTATTTAATCTTGAGAAAACATACATTTTATAATATTTAATAAATAAAATTCAGGATGTTGCAAGTCTCCCCTCCTCAAAAAAATTTTATCCTCACAATTTGAGAATTAACTAATTCAAATAATTGAGAATATTTCCTTCTCATTCATTCTTCCATTCTTCCAATAGCTTCTTCATGTTGAAGCCTTCCCAAATCACATGATTAGAGGAATGGTCTTATATTCTAGTTTATTCACGTCTGTATCAATAATGGATACAAATACCCATCGATACGTTAAGTCTTTTCTTATCAAAATAACTTTTCTACCTACTTTGAGCAGCAAGCCTTTTATTTCTAATCATCTATGTTTGTTCTAGGGTTTTTTGTATTGATTCAACACCTAATACACTTCTTTCTCCTACTTTATACCAATAAAATTGGAACCTACATTTTCAACCCTATAAGGCTTCATATGGTGTCATTCCAATATTTGAATGTACTTGTTATCATATTCAAATTTTACCGATAGTAGGTATTTATACCATCATTTTCTTAGTTTCACAACACAAGTCTTCAGCATATCTTCTAAGCTCTAGATAGTTCTTTCGGCTTGTCCATCCGTTTAGGGATAGAACTTAGCGTTAAAGTGCAGCTTGGTTCCAAATGCTTCTTGAAGTGCTTTTTAGAATCTAGAGGTAAATATAGGGTCTTTACCAGAAACAATGTTAGGAAGGGTTTCTTGCAACCTAACAAATTTTTGAATATGTAGTTAGGCTAGTCTATATAATAGATAACTAATCTTGATTAACAAAAGGTGAGTAAACTTAATTAGTTTGTCTACTATTAACCATATGGTATCGCACTTAAATGACGTCCTAGGTAACCAAATTACAAAATTAATGGGTAAGCTATCCCATTTTTATTCCAAAATTTCTAAGAGGTTACAATAGCTTAGATGGTTTTTGATGTTCTACTTTTACTTTCTAATAGGTTAGGCATTTAATCTCACATTTAGTAATATTCCTCTTCACCCTTAATCACCAACATATTCTTTTTGGATATATTTCAGTGGATTCTAGATGAGTAGTCTAATTGGTTTGATAAACTTCATCCAGGATTTATGGTTTCCAAGTTTATCTTTTGTAGCACACATGTCCTATCTTGATAGAAAATAATCATATCTTCTACTATGGAGAAATTATTTTAATCTTTATAGGCTCATAGGAATAAGTCTTGTGTAAGTTTCCCAACCTTAAATTGCTAGTTCATATTTAATCCTTATTTCTCTAACAAATAAACCATTAGTTAATCTCACTATATTGTTGATGATTTATTGTTTTTGATGATTTACTGTTGAACTTACTAGGATTTAATTCTCACTATATTTCCATATCATGTTCAGAAAGTTAGTTATGCAGATTTTTCTATGGCTCTGGCTTTTAGTGCACGTTGGATCGAGTACTTTATGTTGGGCAGATCTCAGAAGCAAATAAAATGTTTATGGTTGAGTTGGATTAGATCCCAGTGAAGGTACAACCACCCGCACCTATATCTCTAGAATTGGTCAACTAGAATAAATAAGATGTAGATTTTTATGTGTTTGATATGTTGTACGTATGTTTTGATTAATGACATGTATGTAAACTCTGTATTGTATAAATTAAATAAATTTTATTTTGAGTTAAGTTGTAACGAGGTAATAACTTCATGGTATTTTAAAAAAATTGATACTTAAATGGAGTTGTTACATAATTGGTATCAGAGCAGGTCGATCCTAGATGGCCAGTGGGTGGATGGTTATCTGAATCGATCTTATAGTGTCTTGAGTATGTTTGTGGTTGTGCTGTGTAGGGATCAGTGAATTCATATAGGTAAGAAATTACTAGTGTTTCCTACCTACATGCCGAGGTGGTGTTATGACTGCTGTTAAATATTTTTGAACTAACTATTGGGCTTAATCACCTCAATAGTAACATAACTTTGTTTTTTGCCACAGTAGGAAATGTCACCACCAAGGAGGAATCCGGCAAATAATGCGGAGAAAACCCTGCAGAACCTAGCCACGGCAATTCGAGACCAAGTCATGACCACTAATCAAATTCTACAATACCTCCAGAATGCTAATAACTCGAATGGTGTGAATGGTGTTACAACTAGATAGCTGGAAGTGATAACGACATATCCGAGTTCCTAAGGACTAGGCCACCTTGTTTTCAAGGCGGCTTTGACCCGATTGTAGCTGAAAGATGGATAAGGGAGTTAGAGAAAATCTTTGAAGTGATGGGCTGTACTGAGGAGCAGCAAGTAATCTTTGCTGCATATATGCTAAAAGATGAAGCATAATACTGGTGGCGTGGAGCTAGAGAACCTTTAGCTCACCAGGGAAGGCAGATCACTTGGCAAGTGTTCAAAGACACCTTTTTGGAAAAGTACTTTCTAAGTACTATGAGGGCGGAGAAAGAGATCGAATTTCTCCAACTCCGGCAGGGTAGCATGATTATAGACCAATACATCGCGAGGTTTGAGGAATTGTCTAAGTTCTCCTCTTATCTGCGATTTAACCCTGATGAAGCATGGAAGGCTGTTAAGTTCGAAGCGGGACTGAACCTGGACATAAAGAATGCTGTTGTAGCTATGGAGATTAGGGAGTTTGTGCCTCTGATTAATAAATTCAGACTCTTGGAGAAAAGTTTAAAGGCAGTAGAGGACGAAAAGCAAAGGCGGAACCTATGGAAAAGGAAGAAAATTTTTTCGAACCCTATCAAGAACGTGAGAAGAAGTGGATATGGAGCTGGTAAGAGGCCATTGACTACGGGTCCCAGACCTTTCCAACAAGACCTCGCCTTAGTCAAGTGCGCTAAGTGCGGACGCATGCATGGTAATCGGCCATGCTACATGGGACAAGATGTTTGCTTCAACTGCGGACAGAAGGGTCATTTTGCGAGAAACTGCCCACAGAATATGGGGAAACAGCCAGAACAGAGGCCTCAAGTGAAAGGAAGGGTTTTCACCCTGAGCGGCCAAGAGGTAGCTCAATCTTCTAAAATGATTCAAGGTACATGCTATATCTATGGATTTGCTCTTATGGTGTTATTTGACTCTGGTGCTAGTCATTCATTTATATCGGAAGAATGTATTAGGAAGTTTTAGTTTTCTGTTTCTGAAATTCCCTATGAGCTATCCGTAGTAACCCCCACAGGGAAAAAGGTATTAACTTCCTCTGTATGTAAGGACTGTCAAGTCACCATCCAGGAGAAAACTTTTTCTGTAGACCTCGTTTGTTTACCTTTAAGAGGTATTTAGGTCATTCTAGGGTTAGACTAGATGTCTAGAAATCGAGTCTTGCTGAATTATTGTAACAAGACCATTGAATTTCTACCTCCTACTCTGAAAGAGGAGGTGCAGTTATTAATGCTTAATGCCAATCAAGTTAATAGAGAGTTGAAGTCGAATCGAAGCTTGATGAAATCCCAATAGCCAACGAGTTTCCTGAAGTATTTCCATCAGATATTCCAAGCTTACCTCCTAAGAGAGAGATAGAGTTCTCTATTGATCTCCTACTTGGGACAGGGCCTATCTCTATTGCACCATATAGAATGGCCTCAAAGGAACTACAGGAACTCAAGAAATAGTTGGAGGAACTATTAGATAAGCAATTCATTAGACCGAGTGTATCACCTTGGGGAGCTCCTGTATTGTTTGTTAAGAAGAAAGACGAGAGCTTGAGACTATGCATAGATTACAAATAGCTGAATAAGGTGACTATTAAAAATAAGTACCCTCTCCCTAAGATAGATGACTTATTAGATCAACTGAAGGGAGCCTCAATCTTTTCTAAAATTGACTTGAGGTCAGGATATCATCAGATTAGGATCAAGGAGGAGGACGTACCAAAAACTACCTTCAGGACTAGGTATGGGCACTATGAGTTTCTCATAATGCCCTTCGGGTTGACGAATGCACCTGCAATTTTCATGGATTACATGAATCACATTTTTCGACCCTACCTAGATCAATTTGTTGTAGTGTTCATTGATGACATCTTGATATATTCTAAGAGTGAGAAAGAACATGAACAACATCTCTGAATCGTGCTGCAAGTGCTAAAAAAGAAAAAGTTATATGCCAAATTGGAGAAGTGTGAATTTTGGCTGTCAAAGGTGAATTTTCTCGGACATGTCATCTCTAATAGAGGGGTAGCCATAGATCCTAGCAAGATGGAAGCAGTGGTTCAGTGGGAGAAACCAAAGATAGTTACAGAAGTCAGAAGTTTCCTGGGTTTGGCAGGATACTACAAGAAGTTTATAGAAAACTTCTCTCGTATAGCCTTGCCATTGACTAAATTGACCAGGAAGGGAAGTCTTTTCAAATGGACTGATCAATGTGAAGCTAGTTTCCAGGAGCTTAAGACAAGACTAACCACTCCTCATGTTTTAATTATTCCAGACCCCACAGGACATTTTGAAGTGTATAGTGACGCTTCAAAGAAAGGGATAGGATGTGTGTTGATGCAAGATAAGAGAGTAGTTGCTTACGCCTCTAGGCAACTAAAACCCCACGAAGGAAACTATCCAACCCATGATCTTGAATTGGCAGAAGTGGTGTTTGCCTTAAAGATTTAGCGACACTATTTGTACGGGGCAACCTTTGAAGTATATTGTGATTATAAGAGTTTTAAATACCTCTTTGATCAGAAGGAGTTAAATATAAGGCAACGAAGATGGGTAGAATTCCTCAATGACTACAAGTTTGAGATAAAGTATCATCCCGAAAAGGCGAATGTTGTAGCAGATGTCTTGAGTCGAAAATCTTTGTACATGGGTCAGATGACGATGTATGAGATGCAGAATCTAGAGAAGTTTCGAAATTTGAAACTAGCCACTACTCTTACTCCAAAGAAGCTAGTCATTAATGTTTTAAGTATAGGGTGTGACCTTAGAGCCTAGATCAAAGAGGCTCTAGCTCACGGCCAATACTTACAAGATCATAAAGACCAAGGTAATTTTTCTGTCATGGAAGATGGAGCGATCATGTATCAAGGAAGGATTTGTGTCCCTCAAGAACGAGAGTTGAGGACTAAGATCCTGTAGAAAGCGCATCAGAGTAAATACACAGTCCATCTTGGATGCACTAAAATATACCAGGATTTAAAGAGAATGTATTGGTGGCAAGGGATGAAGAAGGACATTGCCGAGTTTGTGGCAAAATGTCTCATTTGTCAAAAGGTGAAGGTAGAGCATCAAAAGCCAGCGGGATTTCTACAACCTCTTGAGATCCCTAAATGGAAATGGGATAGTATCTTAATGGACTTTGTTGTGGGATTACCTTAGACTTCAGTGGGACATAACTCTATTTGGGTAATAGTTGAGAGATTAACCAAATCTGCTCACTTTTTGCCCATAAAAATTAACTATTCACTGGATAAATTAGCTCAATTGTACGTCCAGAAAATAGTTAGATTGTATGGAATTCCCTTAAATATCGTTTCTGATAGAGATCCGAGGTTCACATCGAGATTTTGGAAGGCATTACAGGAAGCTTTTGGTACTCAGTTGCAGTTCAGTACTACCTACCATCCTCAAACTGATGGGCAGACAGAACGAACCATTCAAACCCTAGAAGATATGTTGAGGGCCTGTGTGATAGAGCAAGGTAAAGGATGGGATAAGTACCTACCTTTAGTAGAGTTTGTTTATAATAATAGCTATCACTCAAGTATTAAGATAGCCCCTTATGAAGCTTTATATGGTAGAAAGTGCCGATCTCCACTATGTTGGTTTGAGGTAGGAGAAAAGAACTTGTTGGGTCCTGATCTAGTTCAACAAACCACTAAACAAATCAAGATGATACGAGACAAAATACTTATAGGTCAGAGTTGGCAAAAGAGTTACTACGATAAGAGACATAGACCTCTAGAGTTTGAGGAAGGAGATAATGTATTTCTGAAACTTTCCCTGACTCCTGGAGTTGGTAGGTCTCTCAAAATTAGAAAGTTAAGTCCGCGATTTTTGGGACCCTATCAGATTTTGAAGAAAATGGGGACGTCAACATATCAAGTTGCCCTTCCACCGAATTTGTCCAACATGCACAATGTTTTCCATGTATCATAGCTACAGAAGTATCTTCCAGATTCTTCACATATAATACGGGATGAACCAACACAAATAAAAGAGAACATGACATACCAGCTAGTACTAGTATCTATATTGAACACTGACGTGAAACAATTGCAAAACAAAACTATTCCTCTAGTTAAGGTGTTATGGGAAGGTTTGACTCCGGAAGAAGCAACTTGGGAACTAGAAGAAGTCATGAGGAAGAAATATCCGAAATTGTTCTTATTAGGTAATTTCTGAAATTTTGAGGACAAAATTTCTTTTAGGAGGAGAGAAATGTAACATCCCTAATTTTGTTTCATGTATTAATATAAATACAAGAGTATTCAAAGTAACATCCCTAATTTCATTTCTTTTATTGATAAAGGTACATAAATATTTAATTAAGGAAATAAAATTTATTAGACAATTTTTAGATATCTAAGGAAATATAATCTTTAGAAATTCTTCACCTTACGTGTATGCATAGAAATGTTCTAATATTAATGGAATAGGTAAAGAAAGAAAACCTAAGAGGAAATATTAGAAATAAGCATGCTAAAGAAAGGTGAAATTATTAGGCAAGGAAGATAAATTTTTGTGAAGGAAGTAAAGGTCTTAAAATTTCAAGAAGATTAGATTAGGGTAATTTTTCTTAATTTAAGAGCAAAAGTTACTAAGTTTAGTATCTCCACCCATAAATTAGGCTTTCACCTATGGACACTTCATATAGAGTTTTTCTACTTCACATGAATTTTTAGCAAGCCAATAGGATAGCCCAATGAAGAAATAAAACATAAACTTAGACTAGGATATAGGAATTGGACCGGTAGCCCAAAAATCATGAAAATGTGACCAAGCCCATTATGAAAGGTAGAATTTTAACCAAAGTAAAGAGAATGGGCAAGAATGAGCCCAAACCCAAGAGAAAAAATAAAAAAAATAAAAAAAAAGTAAAGTGATGAAATAATAGTGTAATCAAGATTAGGTGACATGGCATTAAGACAAAAATTTAGCAAGTGGTGTGATATTCTACATTCATAATTTTAGCAAGTGGTATGATAATACAAGGTTTTAGGACAAAACATCTATATCCTACACTCATAATTTTAGCAAGTGGTATGATAATAC
The DNA here is from genome assembly GCA_037074535.1 of Gleditsia sinensis. NCBI lineage: Eukaryota > Viridiplantae > Streptophyta > Magnoliopsida > Fabales > Fabaceae > Gleditsia > Gleditsia sinensis. Next base: position 42,353,028 of record CM073473.1, read on the forward strand.
ATGGCATTAGGATAAAACATTCCTATCCCACTCAAATAATTTCAACTAAATAATGAAGATTCAAGGGCTAGAAATTTACCACCTAAAAAGGCAAACCTATCATAGTTGATTAAGACAAAAGAAAAAGGAAATGAATCCCTAAATCAAAGGGGCCTTGTCCCTTATCTTAGAAACATATTATCATAATTTTCAAAATACAAATCTCCTTTTGCTATACATATCTTGACTAAGGAAGAGGAAGACAAGAACATAAGTTGTTTGTTTTCCAAAAATTCAACCAAGTGTATCCTAATTGTGATAAGGTAGACCCATGATCATGAAAGGTGAATTATTTGATGGTCTATTTAAATAAAACCCACCCTTACAAAATTAGAATTTTCGTCCAAGTGAGAGAGAGGAAAAATAGAAGCAAGGTAGAGTGAGGAAAAGAGAGGCAGAAAGGAAGAAAGAGGAAGGAGAAGTCTAAAGGACTAAGTGCTCTAGGTAAGTTTAACAATATTTCTTTTTGAAGAAAAGTTTTGAAACTTGTAATATTTATATGGGATTTTGATCTTAGAACTTTAATGATTGGTCATGGATGTTTCTATATCATGTTACATATTATGTATGTTTGAATATTTAGGTTGGTGTAGATAGTTCTGCATGGGTATGGCTATAGGTGGCAAAATTTTAAGCTACTGTTTTTAAAATTCTGGGAAGAATCAGTAAAGAATTGAAAGAAATGGTTAACATGAACAATGTATATCTATGTCTCACAGATTGTTAGCCATTGAAATCACTCAATTTGGAGTCCATATGAGATAGATATGGTCTGATTTGTAAGCAAAGGTCAGAAAAATGGTTAATCAGGGAGGAATATGTTAGGATAGCGTCTGTATTGTAATTTTTGGGAACATTCTATAGGGAATTAAAATGAATGGTTAACATAAGAAGTATTTCTATATGTGGTACGGAGTTGTAGTCATTGGAATCACTTAATTTGGAATTTGTATGAGGGAGATATGGACCGATTAGTAGGCAGAGGTCAGAACCTATCCAGAAGAAATAACCTGTACATTGAGGGAGTAATATCACCTTGCTTTCTTAATATTTATCTACCATTTTCAACATAATAGTTTTCGATAATTGTGTTATCTTGAAATTGACACCAAGATCACCTACATTGGAGTTAAATTGAGGGAGTTATGCTCTGATTAGTAAGAGAAGGTTAGATAGGATGAAAACCTGCATCAAGAAAATAAAGAAATAAAATTAATATTTAAAAAAGAAGAAGAATTTTATAAATGAAAATAATAAATGACTAGTATATGCCATAGTCATTGCCATTGTATGAACTTCTTACCATCTTAAGTGTGAAATTTTGACATGGAAATATTTTATAAAGTGATATTTGAAATGGTTATGTTCATGGCATGATTACCAATGATTTTTGGTAATATTTATATTTTGATGAACATACTTGTTATTGAAAGCATATTTTTGGCTATCATTGTGAAAAGAAAAAAAATGAGCACGGTCACATAGCAATCCGTGTGGTGCACCAGTAGGGGACGCCCTACCAACAGTTATGATCATGTTAATGAGAAAAGAAAGAGAAAGTGGGCCATGTCGGACGGAGCGAGAAAAGCCTGTACAGGAGAGTAAAAAATACTCACCCTGACCGGGGTAGCTTAATATAAGAATAAATTGATAGTCATCATATAATATTCTGAAAATATTTAATCCTGTCATACATGTTATTATTGTACGATTCTCATGTGCATAGATATAGTGCATTCATGTGACCAAAGATATTTATTGTAGTTTATACAGCTGAACATGACGTGATGAGCTATATTGATAATGATTTATTGTTGAACTTACTGGGATTTAATTCTCACTATATTTCCATATCATGTTCAAAAAATTAGTTATGCAGATTTTTCTTTGGCTCTGACTTTTAGTGCTCGTTGGATCGAGTACTTTATGTTGGGCAAATCCCATAAGCAAATAAAATGTTTATGGTTGAATTGGCTTAGATCCCGATGAAGGTGCAACCACCTGCACCTATATCTCCAGAATTGGTCAACCAGAATAAATAAGATGTAAATTTTTATGTGTTTGATATGTTGTACGTATGTTTTGATTAATGACATGTATGTAAACTCTATATTATATAAATTAAATAAATGTTATTTTGAGTTAAGTTGTAACGAGTTAATAACTTCATGGTATTTAAAAAAAATTGATACTTAAATGGAGTTGTTACGCATACAAATATTGTTTACATATTTTAGGGCCAATAATGTACAACTAACTCCAACTCTCCTATTATCACACATCCTAATACCTTTGCTAGAAATGTTTCAGTGTACCTCAAGGATCGGATTAATTAGCATAAGAAAGGTGGTTAATTAGGTATTCAATTGTCTTTCCTCTTTTTTTGGAACAATTTCTATACTCTTGAGTCCACATAGAAGACTTCCTTTTCTAGTTAGTGTGATCAAAGGTAATGTTATCTAAGATATTCTTATGTAAATATTTTATAGTACTTAGCTAATCCTTGGAAACCCTTAGTCTTAATAATTGTCTTTTCTCTCTCCCATTTAACCACAGATTCAACTTCACTAGAGTTCGTAGCTACACCCTAACTAGAAATCACATACCCTGAAAGTTTTACTTCTCTAAACCGAAACTCACATTTCTTTAATTTGGCAAGTAATTTATTCTCCTTTAATACGTGTAAAACTAACCTAAACTACCACTATGTTTTTTCTTTATTCTTGAAATACACTAAAGTACCATCTATAAACACCCTGATAATTGATTTCGATAAAGCTTAAGAATATAGTTCATATAATCCATGACAATTATAAGTGCCCAAAAGGAAACCTTAGGAGTTCACCATTCCTATACTTCGTCCTAAAGGCAATCTTTGACATATCCTTTTGCTTATCCTAATTTAGTGGTATCCTAATCTTAAATTTATTGTTGTAAAGATAAAAGTTTCATGTAATTGATCTAATAGGTTATCTTTTTTTAAGGAGGGGCTATACACAGTCTTAAACTTCCATATTTCTTCCTTGTAAATAGTATAGGAACTCCCCAGTGTGATACACTTGATCCTAGTAAATTTTTTTTTCTAAAAAAATTTCTAATAGGTATGTTTTTGTTTAACATTTTCATGTGCTTCCACACTCTTATCAAGAAATCTGCATTTATTGATCTAAGTACAAGTTCCTAGATTTTTATTACTACTATTGTATTCCTAATCTTGGAATTCAATTAGGCTTTAAGCTTAATTCCCTCCCAAGCTTTATCAAGATTGTATTTCAAATAAGCATAGCATTTAGACAATTGATCAATATACTAGTTTGTTACCATATTACCCTATCTAAACAGGAGAAATTCAATTTCTTTCCTACCATTACACTACTAAGAAAGCATTTATCCAGGGAATCTGTATATCTTGGTGGGTTAATAACTCCTTTACTTCTTTCCAAAAAATTTTATTTCATTTCCTAACATATAGATGCCAAATGTAACTTTTGTTTAGCACTTCAAATATTCGTTCCTAATTCCTCAGCCATCTCTCAGCTGTTACTAAATCATAATTATCTTAGAATGAAGGAGGTCTAACTTTCCTAATTTCAAACTACCATATTATCTTTCCTAATTTCATTGTTATTGTTATTATTCAAGAGGCATTACATGCTTTGGTTAGCGATCAAAAATTGGTCTTAAATAGCTATAGCTAAACTGTATAGGGCTTCATCTGTACTATTAACAGAATTTATTTTGTGGTGTCATAACTCTACTATTTTGAAAAAATAATAATTTACTATTAAAGTGATTAGACTCAATAGTTGTTGAAAACATTTAATAGTAGTTATAACACCACTCAAGTATACAAATAAGAACACTAGTAATTTCATAGCTATATATGTGTACCCTACACAACCTTGCTACACACATACTGAAGACACATCTAGATCGATTTAGAAAACCATCCACGGCTGACCGTCTTGGATCGACCTACTTTTGATAGCACTTTGTATTGACCTCATTTAGTTTTTTGTATACATAGTTGCTATTTAACTAATCTTGAAGCCATTACCTTTTTTTCACATTTTTATCTTGTCTTATTCATCAATGCATGTATAATAGGAATACATTCCAGAAAAAACAAGCATATAAGAGCATTTCATTATTTCAGATTATCCATTTACATTAGTTTCACAATGATATAATACAACTACAAGTATTTTTTTCCCTCTACATATGCCCTTCCTGATGTTAAGGGTGGATGAAGAGGTACGTGTGCTAGAAAATTCTAAAAGAGCTATGATCACTATTTCTTTTATTGTGAAATCATGACCTAAGTGAAGCAACTCCACTCAGCTAACTACTAGTAGCATGGTCAGAGCACACACTAGCCTCTAGTATTTTTTATCTAAACACAACATGAAACAATAATGAGAACTAAAGCTCCCATTAGGTTCAACAATAATCCCAACATTATGTACAATATAAGTCATGTTATGTTCAGTTGTATTAACTACAGAGACCAAGTAGCCATGTAAATCATATGTATATCTAATACACATACCACAATACATTCATGGCATATATATCAAAATCCATGACTACAATTACCTTAATGTATCGCTGTATCACATAGACATCTTGTTTGAAAAAATGCATCGCATCCTAATTCAAAGCATGTACATAACATGGTTGTTTTCAATCTTTTTAATCATCTCTATAATAAGGTCAATGTGAGCCATTCCCCCACATATTATTCCATACTTCCATCTTTTTACATCATTTAACCTTTTGTTTCCTCTTAGTCTTGGTTATTCTCTTAGAAACTAAGCATATCTAGGCATATAATTAATAGCATCTAATAGAGTAATATTTAGTTCAAACTTCCTAAAGATTTCATACAAGTCAGAATTACTTTTAATCTTTCTTTTTTCTACAAAAAATTTAAGAAAATGGATTTTGTAACATCCCGTAATTTTTAGATATTTTCCTTAGAAATTCTTCACCTTACATATATGCATAGAAATGTTCTAATATTAATGGAATACGTAAAGAAAGAAAACCTAAGAGGAAATATTAGAAATAAACATGTTAAAGAAAGGTGAAATTCTTAGGTAAAGAAAGATAAATTTTTGTGAAGTAAGTAAAGGTCTTAAAATTTCAAGAAGATCGGATTAGGGTAATTTTTCTTAATTTAAGAGCAAAAGTTACTAAGTTTAGTATCTTCACCCGTAATTGGGCTTTAACCTATAGACACTTCATATAGAGTTTTTCTACTTCACATGAATTTTTAGCAAGCCAATAGGATAGGCCAAGGAAGAAATAAAACATAGACTTGGACTAGGATATAGAAATTGGACCGATAGCCCAAAAATCATGAAAATGTGACCAAGCCCATTATGAAATGAAGAATTTTAACCAAAGTAAGGAAAATGGGCAAGAATAAGCCCAAACCCAAGAGGAAAAATAAAAATAAAAATAAAATTAAAGTGATGAAATATTAGTGTAATCAAGATTAAGTGACATGGCATTAAGACAAAAATTTGACAAGTGGTGTGATTCTATATTCATCATTTTGGCAAGTGGCATAATAATACATGGCTTTAGGACAAAAACATCTATATCCTACATTCATAACTTTAGCAAGTGGGTAATAATACATAGCATTATGACAAAACATCATTATCCTACACAAATAATTTTAGTTAAGTAAGGAAAATTCAAGGGCTAGAAATTTGCCACTTAAAAAGGCAAATCTATCATACTTGATTAAGACAAAAGAAAAAGGAAATGAATCCCTAAATCAAAGGGATCTTGCCCCATATCTTAAGAACATATCATCATAATTTTCAAAATACAAATCTCCTTTTTCTATGCATATCTTGACTAAGGAAGAGGAAGACAAGAACATAAGTTGTTTGTTTTCCAAAAATTCAACAAAGTGTATCCTAATTGTGATAAGGTAGACCCATGATCATGAATGGTGAATTATTTGGTGGTCTATATAAGAAAACCCACCCTTACAACATTAGAATTTCGTCCAAGTGAGGGAGAGCAAAAATAGAAGCAAGGTAGTGTGAGGAAAGGAGAGGAAGAAAGGAAGAAAGAGGAAGGAGAAGTCTAGGAGACTAAGTGCTCCAGGTAAGTTTAACAATATTTCTTTTTGAAGAAAACCTTTGAAACTCATAATATTTATATGAGATTTTGATCTTAGAACTTTGATGATTGGTCATGGATGTTGCTATATCATGTTGCATATTGATCTTGCATGTGATGTATGTTTGAATACTTAGGTTGGTGTAGATAGTTCTGCATGGGTATGGCTATGGTTGACAGAATTTTAAGCTTCGGTATTTTAATTTCTGGGAACAATCTATAAGGAATTAAAATAAATGGTTAACATAAGAATTAAAGATATATGTGTCACGGATTTTCACCCACTGGAATCATTCCATTTGGAGTCCATATGAGGTAGCTATGGTCTGATTAGTAGTCAAAGGTCAGAAAATGAATCATCAGGGAAGAATATGTTAGGATAGCTTCGGTAATTTAATTTCTGGGAATTATTGGTAGGGAATTAAAATAAATGGTTAACATTAGAATGAGAGATATATGTGTCATGGATTTTCACCCACTGGAATCATTCCATTTGGAGTCCATATGAGGTAGCTATGGTCGGATTAGTAGTCAAAGGTCAGAAAATGAATCATCAGGGAAGAATATGTTAGGATAGCTTCGGTAATGTAATTTCTGGGAATTATTGGTAGGGAATTAAAATAAATGGTTAACATAAGAATTAAAGATATATGTGTCACGGATTTTCACCCACTGTAATCATTCCATTTGGAGTCCATATGAGGTAGCTATGGTCTGATTAGTAGTCAAAGGTCAGAAAATGAATCATCAGGGAAGAATATGTTAGGATAGTTTCGGTAATTTAATTTCTGGTAATTATTGGTAGGGAATTAAAATAAATGGTTAACATAAGAATTAAAGATATGTGTGTCATGGAGTTTTAGGCACTGGAATCATTCAATTTGGAGTCCACATGTGGTAGATATGTTCCGATTAGTTAGCCAAGGTCAGAAAATGGTTCATCAGGGAAGATTATGTTAGGATAGCTTTTGTATTTTAATTTCTGGGAATTATCTGTATAGAATTAAAATAAATGGTTAACATGAAAGTTATATATCTATGTCTCATGGAAATATACCCACTGGAATTATGCAATTTGGAGTTCATATGAGGTAGATATGATCCGATTAGTAAGCAGAGGTCAGAAAATGTTTATTCAGGGAAGAGTATGTTATTAATGCTTTAGTTTTTGAATTTCTAGAAATATTCTGTAGGGAATTAAAATAGCGCGCCAACATAACAATTATAGATATATGGCTCATGGATTTTTACCAACTGGAATAACGTAATTTGGAGTTCCAATTTGGGAGATATGGTCTAATTAGTCAGTAAATGTCAGAACCTATCCGAGAGGAACTATCCTGTACTTTGAGGGAGTAATATCACCTTCGTTTCTTAATTTTTTGCTACAATGTTCAACATAATAGTTTTAGATAATTGTTTTATCTTCAAATGGACACCAAGATCACCTACATCAGAGTTAAATTGAGGGAGTTATGCTCTGATTAGTAAGAGAAGGTTAGATAGGATGAAAACATGCATCAAGAAAATAAAGAAATAAAATTAGTATTTAAAAAAGAAGATGAATCTTAATAAATGACTAGTATAGCCATAGCCATTGCCATTGTATGAACTTCTTACCATCTTAAGTATGAAATTTTGACATGGAAATATTTTATAAAGTGATATTTGAAATGGTTATGTTCATGGCATGATTACCAATGATTTATGGTAATACTTATATTTTGATGAACATACTTGTTATTGAAAGCATATTTTTGGCTATCATTGTGAAATGAAAAGAAATAAGCACGGTCACATGGCAATCCGTGTGGTGCACCAGTAGGGGACGCCCTACCAACGGTTATGATCATGATAATGAGAAAAGAAAGAGAAAGTGGGCCATGTCGGACGGAGCGAGAAAAGCCCGTACCGGAGAGTAGAGGATACTCACCCTGACCGGGGTAGCTTGAAATGAGAATAAGTTGATGGCCATCATATGATATTTTGAAAATGGTTAATCCTGTCATACATATCATTACAGTATGATTCTTATGTGCATAGATATAATGCATTCATGTGACCAAAGATATTTTCTGTAGTTTATACAGCTGAACATGACGTGATGAGCTTTACTGGTTATAATTTATTGTTGAACTTACTGGGATTTAATTCTCACTATATTTCCATATCATGTTCAGAAAATTATTTATGCAGCTTTTGTTTCTAAGGCTCTGGCTTTTAGTGCACATTGGATCGAGTTACTTTATGTTGGGAAGATTTCAGAATCAAATAAGATGTTTGTGGTCGAGTTGGCTCAGATCCCGGTGAAGGTGCAACCACCCGCACCTGTATCTCCGGAATTGGTCAACCAAAATAAACAAGATGTAAATATCTATCTGTTTGATATGTTATACGTATGTTTTGATTAATGACATGTATGTGAACTCAATATTGTATAATAATAAAGGAAAAAAAAAAGGTTGTTACAGATTTCAAGTTCATTTGCAAAAAGAATGAGAAATTACCTTTACGGGATTCCTTCTCTTTAAGGATATCTTCTTTCTCCTCTGGGCTATCTTTTTTTCTTTTCTTCCATCTCAGATGTGGGCATAAGTCTTTCAATCAACTTACCACTCCTCAATTAATGGCATTGACATTTTCTTCATGATTTGTCACTGTTTAGGAGGGTAACTTAATTACATTAGGCTTCCAACTAGAAAATTACAATTGCCATTTGCTTCACTTGGTTTTCCAATTTTTGCATTCTACCTCTTGTCTCTTACTTAAACTAGTTTATATCCTACTGAAATTTTATACTACTCTTAGCAGGAAATTTAACCTTATCTTTTAAAGATATACCTAATTTGAAGTTTTGAATTGGTGGCTGCTTAAGGTAATAAGGCTATTGGTTTTGTTGATAATTAGAACGATTTTGACCAACTACAGTATTCTTATAATTGAAGTTAGGATGATGCCTCCATGTTAGATTATATGTGGTAGAGTGGGTAGATAATCAAGTTAAGCATTTGCAGCATCCTTTAAGGAAAACAAAAAGACTCTAAGTTTTATTTACTCCTTTATCACCCTAATGTGTTTCATACATATGCATACAACATCAAACTCTTTTAGAACCTTATATGGGTCCTCACCTATAGGATGATAGAAAAAAGACTAAAGATAAATTAAACTATATTACAATTTAAAATTTACCATGGCATCTAAATTGGGAAAATTTATGCAAAAGGGCTATTGGTTTTGATCTAGAGTGTCAAGCTACTTTATTGTTAGGTTTTTAGCCACGTCCTCATCTTTTTCTAGCTCAGGATTTCTCTTAGCTTCTCTCCTTGCTATAATTAGGGTCAGTTTAATCTTTGGATCAAATTGTAGCTCAAGTGAATTAAATGAACTAGTTGCAATCATAAAGACCAAAATTAATAAATAAATGAAAATGCACAAAGGTAATTAAAACTTATACACTCCCCAGCAATGACACAAAAATTTGGTGTATCATGATGACACCACCATGCTAAAAAATAATGATATAAATACTTTACCCTTAACTAATCTATAGTAGTAGGAATAAGAGTCAAAACCACAAAGAAAGGCAGTAATCACCTTTACAATTAATGATGGGGTTATCATAGAAATTCAAAATAAAAAAAGTAATTAAGAAAAATATGTAGAATATTATGGGTAAAGAGTATAGTGAAGATGAGGATTAATCAATAAAAGAATGCATTGATTAAATTTACTTCTACCATTAGAGTAATTTATTGATCATTGATATAAATTATTTAATTCACTTAAAATATTCATTTTTAGAATCTAATCCGATCTTTCTTTAGGTTTAGTTAACCCTCAACATGCATTCTAATTAACCTTAATTATCAAATAACCATATCCATGCATATAAGAAATTATTCCAATAATTGCAATACACACTAGAAAGATCAATGAAGCTAAATAACCTAAGCACATGTAGCTGAATTTAACCTAGTTAATTATTCTTCCTAAAACCTAATAATCGCTTCCAGCACAGATTACTAAACCCTAGTTACCTCATAAGTAAAGGACCAAACATTTACATATTTGGTTTTTTAACTCAAAGTTTGGTTAAACTTATTCAATTACTATATGATCAATCAAGAAATGAAGCAAGGTAACCATGAAAATGTAGGCACTGAAGAATAATCAATACCTAAAATTGATTCAAAATAAATGAAATACAATTTTCTAATCTCATAGTATCATCATACTTTTAGGTTTCAATAATTTAAACAATAATGAAGTTTAGCCACATAGGGCCATGGAAAACATAAAAATAAAAATAAAGAAGAAATATATAAAGAGAGGTATATTGGTGGAGTTATTACTGAAGAGATTATGAAGATGATGCTTTACTATTCTTTTTTGTCATCTAGTTATAAGCTTTTGTAACCCTAGTGGCCTAGGGTTTCCTGGTGTGTACTATCGTAGGTACACCAAATATAATACCTTACCTCTCAAATTCACCTGTAGTTGTGGGAGTAAGAGTTGATCCCACAGAAAATGTTATTACCTTTTGTGATTATAGTAAGTGTGTTTCATAAATGAAAATAAAACAAAGTAAAAAAGAATGAAAGTAATTAAAAAGAGAGTGATTAATAATAAAGGTGCTGGTTTCGATTGATATCCACCATAAGGGAATCACATTGATAATTGACAACATAATCTATCTTAGTTTGAATATCTATCATTGGGATTCTAACTATGTTCCTCCTTAAGTCTAGTAATTGATGACAATCACCTTAATTAACCCTAATTAACAAGAATCCTTTATCACATCGGTAAAGTCTAACATATTAATCGTATGAAGAATTAGAGAAACTGATAAAGCTAAACAAATATAGACACATCGGCTATATTTAATTTAGTTAATTATTAATCATAGGTTCAATAATTTATAATCCAAAATCATTGATCCTATTTGCCTCTTGAATCACAATAATGAAAACTTTATTCAAAACATACTTCAGTAATAAATTATGACAAATAATATACTAGTAGACATCCTAGCAATTATATGAATAATCATTGAAAAGAGAATAATAGATGAATAATAAATACTCAATTAAGAATGAACTAATAAAATCAAATCCAAATCTCACAATGCATGAAGATTCCTTGAGATTTCAATCTTCCTCAACCAATAAAAAATAAATTAGCCTCGCAGGGCCATAAGAAAATCTAAAGAAGAATTAAAGAATATGGTTAAGAATTTGATGCCTTTGATGCTTGCTTTCCCCCCTTTTTATAGATTGACTCCTCATAAATGTATTAGAATTGTTTCTAAGTTAGTTTCTAGCCAATCGAGATTCAATTGGAGCTAAAAAAAACTTAAAATTGTGATTTCAGCATTCTAGTGCGGCGACAAACATTCCAGCACTGTGGATTCGCTTGGACAAGGAGCTGTAATGCCCAAGCTAGCGCCGCAATTCTTCAAAATTTTCCACTGGGGTGCGTTGGCTCAAGTGCTGCGGTGCTCCAAAAAATTTGTGACGCAGTGCTGTGGTACCCATAAATTTCCAAAATTTGCCAAAATTCTGAATATGAAAGCTATAGCTTTATGTATCTTCTTTCCAGACCTCTATAATTACCTCAATCAGAGTTTAAATGAGATATATATGCCTCAATTAGTCACGAAGGGTCAAAAATCATTATTTTTCCATAATTTTCTCTATATTTTTCTATTCGTTGCCTCTTTATTCTTTCTAAAACATAAAACTCAATTAATTCCTATTTATATTCTACTTAAATTAAATAAAAAGCAATTTAAAACATGCTTAATTTACTACATGTCATTTCCTCTAATTAGTCTCTAGCCCATTTAAGTTGTAACCTAACTTAAATTCTATTTTTTTGCATATTTTATTTTTTATAGTGCTATGGCGGTGAGCCTTCTTCCTTGGCTTTTCTGTACTTTTCTTTCTTTTTGTTGATTTTTTTCATTCTTTCTTCAATTTTATACTTTCTTGACTCATGTAACACAAAATATAAAATCAATCTAATTCCTAACTTAATTCACTTAAAACTAGCAAAAAGGAAGCTTGAAGGCACTAAATTCATGCTTAATTATACGTATATCAACACTCGATAATTAAAGTAATGGCCGAAGTTGAAGCACTTTAAGGTTTCATGGTTTAAGGGGTGGGTTATGCCTCTTCAACTATAAGTATATCAAGATCTTGTTTGAGGAAATCATGTTTACTTTGAGGGAAATGCTTTAGACGTGACAAGCACAAGCTTAGTGACTTTTGGTTCTTACCTAACAACTTAACCCACAGCATGGATAGAATGACTGTGTTGCCAGTGCTATTACTCTACAAACTTAGCCAAGTATTTTAAGAAAGAAAAATGTTAATAAAAGAATCCTACGTAAAAATAAGTGCTCCAAGAAAAAATACTCACCCAAAAAATCTTCAGAATTACCCAGGGGTTTATTAGTTGGCTATATATCATGCTTGTCACATGACCCTTCACTAGCAGGCGTATCCATAAGGTTAAATGCTATGCTGGCAGAAGGCAATGGCTTACCGCTTGAATCATACCCTGAAGTACAAGCTACAAGATGAAAAACTAGTTAAGTATGTTATACAAGGATAGCAGTTTTAAGGTAAAGTTAGGAATACTGACAAAGAGGAGTCAAAGTCTGAATGGAAAGAAACTGAAACTTCTAATATAAGGGTTCCCTTTATGTCAACAACTAGAATAAGAGCTAGATTCTTTAAGAACATTACGGTAGCTTTAATGGAAAGAAATTTAAGATATTCTCTAAGCACCATCTAATGAATTGGATGTTTAGGTCATAAGAATCTATAGATGACAGAGACAAGGCATTCAAAAAGTCTATCTTTCTATAATACTTGCTCACCCTGTGTGACATTAGCAACAAACAATTCAACAATGATGTTAAATGTTGTCAAGGATTGAGGCTTTAAAGTGCCCTTTAACATCTCAACATTGCCCAAGCTAGAACAAGAAGAAGGTACCTCAACCATAGTGGGAGAGGCCACTACAGCCATCTTATGGTCTTCAAGTCCTTCACAATCCATCTCCATTGCTTGATCTGTCATAGCCCAAAATTTGGTGTATCATGGTTTCGCAATCAGGCCCAAAAATAATAATTATAACATTACCCTTTCAACTAACCATTAGTAGTAGGAGTAAGTTTGATCCCATAGAGAATGATAGTAATTACCTTCACAATTAATAATAGGGTTTATCTCAAAAAATAAAAATAAAAAGCAACTAAGAAATTATGCAAAAAATTATGAGTAAATAACATAGTAAAATTGAGATTTAATTAGATGAAAATGCATTGGTTAAGTTTACTTCCACCATCATAGAAAATTATTATTCATTGATATAAATTATTCAATTCAATTCAAATATTCAATGTTGGAATCCAATGCAACCTTTCTTTAGGTTTAGTTAATTTTCAAATGCAATCCAATTAACTTTAATTATCAGACAACCTTATCCATACGTCAAAGATTTAACCCAATAATTACTATACAAACTAGAAAGATCAATGAAGTTAAATAACCCAAACATATGTAATTAGATTTAACCTAGTTGAATATTCTTCCCAAATCTTAATAATCACTGACACAACAAATTACTAAACTTGAGTTGCTTCATTAATTAGAGTGACCAAACAATTCCAAATTTGGTTTCATAATTTAGCTATAGGTTAAACTTATTCAATTACCATAGGGCCCTTTTCAAAAATAAAGTAAGAAAACCATAAAAATATATACAAAAGAATAATTCAATACCAAAAATGGAATTAGAATAAATAAAAATCAAATGTACAGCATTATCCTACTCTAAGGTTTCAGTTATTTAATCAATAAACGAAATTAGCCACACAAAGCCATGGAAAACATCAAAAGAAAATAAAGAAGATGAAGAACTTCATAGAGACTCTGATTTTAAGATGATTCTTCACTATCCAATCATTATTTTCACACTTCTTTGGTCATTTATTTATAAGCCTTGGTAAACCTAATAGGTTTGATTAAGGTTTGACCCAATTGAGTTATAACTTAATTCAAACTCTATACTTTTTGACATTTATTTTTTTCCACGCTATCACACCACCATTGCAGTGTTAAGAAGCCAATGTTGCAGCACTTCTTCTAGAATGTTTTTGGGCTTTTTAGGTCACTAGTCCTGCAATGCTAAAGCCTTTGTTTTATTTTTTGTACTTCTCTGTATTTTTTAATGATTTCCTTTAATTTTCCTCTTTCTTGATTCCTATAAGAAAAACACAAAATTAAACTAATTTCTAACATATTTCATTCAAAAATTAGAGAAAAAAAAAAGTAAACTTAAAGGCACTAAATTTATGCTTAATTATACACATATCACACTATGTTTGGTAAAGCACTATCAAGACAAAGTTTTTAAGTAACAAATGAAGCACATATGAAATTGCCATACCTTGCCAACAAATATAGGTAGGCCAACATCCCTAAGCAATTTAGTTCTTTCTTAAACATCTTTGGTTTGCTCAAATTCAAATAAAAGAGACTAAGTTAGCTAACAATCAAAGAAGGTCATACAGAAAACAAAATGAACATGTACACTATTGTGCCTCTTGCCTTCACTAAAATAGAGCCATAGGTTTTCCTTTTCTTGGTAAAAGGAGAGATAAATAAGTTAGTGACATGCATTGCTATTGAACCTTTAGTGACCACCCTAAGGATCTTAGCCTTCTTCGCCATGTGAAAGGGCACTTTATTAGCGTTGGTACCTTTTTAAGGTGATTTCTTCTTACTGGCTTTAGGCACAATGAAAGGTTTGGTTGTTGATAAGTTGGCATTAGTCTTCCCTTTCATGGTCTTCTTTGAATCATCGAGCACTCAAGTAGTAAATCTCTCATCCAATGGACCTTCTTTCACTTTCAACATCCTACCTGTAGGAAGGAAGTATAATTAATCTTACATTAAAATAAGTTATGGGTCATAAGCTTTCTTGGAAAAACTCAGAGCTTTACAAACCCCTTTTGTAACCTTTGCCAAATACTTAACCTATCATATAAGACACCTCCTAAAATTTCATTGGCCTTTCACAAGTCTGTCATTGTGCCTTCAATGTACTTTTCTATGAATGCATCCACCATAAGCAAGGCAACTGCTTACTCTATCTTTAGGAACATCACGTACCTTGGCAACCCTTAATTAAATCCAAATTGTTTAGTCACCTAGTGAAGATTGTAGGGGATACGCATCACCTTAGCACACAAAACCCAACAGGAGTCTAAAGTAAGGAATAAAGTAAACAACCTAGGTACTATGCAAACGATCCAAAATTTACCACTTAATCTTTGTAAAGCTATTGTGAGTAGTAGCAAAGGTGTCCCAATACATGTAATTCACCTTATCATAGTCCAATAGTTGACCAATGTAAGGGTGGAAGGTGAATTCCAGTTCATTATCCAAGACATTTGCCAAGAAAATTTTATTCTCCTTGTGAAACTACCTCTGCATCCTAGGTATCCTATCATCCTTCTAAGAAGGTGGCATGGAGAAAGATAATGGTGTGTAGCTCCTAAATCGCTCAAATAAGAACATTTGAAGAAATTTTGCATCAAGGTAAGCACTTATCATGTATTGCCCTTGTGATATCTTTATTTGGTAGTGAAATGGATCTAAATGCTAATAAAGGTTGGCTAAAGACATGGTAGCAAAAAAGGAAATGACTCATTTAAGCTATTTGAGCTACGAGAAAAAAGACTACCAAGTTGAGACCATCAATTAGTGGGCTAAAAAAAATTAATGATCCAACCAAAAGGATTTTAACACTAGTAATGCCAGGTCATCATCATTAGCCATAGAACCTTCTACAATCACATCCTAAGCGTACTAGTGACAGCGCACAAATAATGAATCCACCTAGTAGAGTTCCCATATTGAGCCTTTCTCAATTCAACCATATAATATTATGAAGTTTTATTTTTCTTTAAGATGAATATGTTACATTTTGATAAATGCTTCTTTAACATTACAGTTTCTTCTTAAAGCTCATATAGAGAGTATATAGGTCAATTTATCTGAATGATACCAAAAGTAGGTAGTCTCAACAATGCTTTCATGTCTTAAAGCATATGTGGGAATTCTCCTTAAGCAGTAAAGAAAGTGTAGGTGGTGGGGTTCCATCTTTCCATTAGAGAGTAAAGATCACTTTATCCTTGATACCATGCAACTCAAGATAGGTTTAGAGTGCCATGTTGATCCAAGCATCATTCATAATCTACATGAAATGCTTGTCACCTAAGGCATCATTCACCTAGCTATCCCAACTTTCACAGGGCTCATTCTTTATTATAATCCTCAACAGGCTAAAAGTAAGATCCCTTTGGGCAATGTATAGCTCCGAAAAATCAATATTGATGTAGGAGTCCTTGGTGTTTCCCTCTTCATCTAATAATAAAAGCTCTTCATTGTTCTTCACTAGTAGAATATTTCTAGTATCCAAAAAGCCTTAGAAACTCTTTACTTGATGTCTAACAAGGATCACCCCTTCATTAGAGTAGGTCCTTTTTTTTTCTTCCATATTGTCTCAACGTAGCAAGCACCATCTTGTTATCGCTTTCAAATTCATAGTCAATATCATGTTATTCCAAAATTATTTAGGTGGAATTGCTTCATCCCCTTCTTCGATGACTTCAATGCCTTTGCTAGCATACTTAGCTTCTTCACTAGAACCCTTAGTAAATCCAACACCTACCTCTGTAACGACTCCATTTTTCTTTTATTATTGGACTAGATATATCTACAATAATTGTAAGTGTTGCTGAGCTTTGCATTTGAATGAAAATTTCCTTTTTTGTAAACAAATTATAAAACTCCATTCACAACTAAAAAATATTATTTACAATGCATGTTACTTTCAAATTTATATAATAATTGAGTTATGTACACTTAACTTTCGATTGGTACCAAATTTTAAGAAAAATAAATTTATTACATAGTTATAAGTTAAATTTAAGAAACTTTTATGAAGTTAAAAAATTTTACAAGCAATTTTTTTATAGTCTTACTCTATACTTATCATTAATTTTAGGCTTTAAAAAGTATAATTTTTTTGTGAACATAAAGTTTAAAGTGGAGAGAGGATATGTCATTCAAATGTTAGAGTATGCCACAATACTCAACAAGAATTTATAGTGATATTTACAGGTCACCTAGTAAATGAGATTGCTAGCAGCAAAAATTGAACTTATGTTTTTATCAGTAAAGTGTTTTAATATTTACTAATTGAATCAATTTCTACAAATTAGTGTATAGATGAGGATACTTTTCCGCTCACATATGTACTTCCAATTATATTTTTTTATCTTTAATTTATTGCAATATTCTCCTTTACCTTTTTTTTCATTAAAACATGCCACTAACATTAAATTACTCGATTAACTTTAACATCTACACTTGCATTTGAGCGGCATAAGCCTTTTTGCATGTGAAATATCAAAATTACCCCTCCTTCTCATAGAGGAAAAATTATAACCGACGGAAGATTAGGTGAAAAGTAGGTTGTGGTGGAACAAGAACCTAGTGCCAGAAATCCCATTAGCAATTTTGGAGATTGATTCTTGCCAAGGCCTAGCCTTTACCTGAGCAAATTATAACCTTCATCCTCTCAAACTTGCCCACTCCTTTGCAAAAAAACATCATAATTCTCTAAGAACACCCATTTCTTAGGGTCAAAAATTTAACGGGAATCTTCAGAAACAAGGATCTAACAAATTTATCATCTCATTTCCAAAGTATTTGGCAAGTATCTTCATTCTTTTCTCTCTTGAAATCAAATGTTAGAGAAAAAGAGAGTAGGGAAAAGAAGGCCGTGAAATGAGTAAAGATTGGGATATTATTAGTTGGAATGATATTAACTTCAACTTTTAACTTTGAGCAAGAGAGGGATAAGAAACAAGATTGAAAATTTGTAAGAAAATTGCACCATAAAAAGGGGTACTTTTGACATTTTACATGCAATAATGGCATGTGCCACTCACATGAAGGTGCAGATGCTAAAGTTAGCTAAGTAATATAATAATAGGAAGTAGGTTGCAATGATAACTTAGATAAGAGAGAATATTGTAATGATTTAAATATTGGTGAAAATTTACAACTAAAGGTACAAATTAAGGGGGAAAGTGATATTTTCCCTAAAATTTATTAAGACAAAATTTGATGATACCGTTAATATGTTAAATGGGACAAGAAGTGGAAAGGATGTCACAATAAAATTCCTGTATGAGTTAGTGTATAAAGAGAAAGAATCATGTGACTAACTGGGTGAGAATAAGGTTAAATTTTTAAGAAGGTAAAAGGGAAAAATATGCTCTAATCTATTCTATTGCCAACCCTAACGCTATCTAACCCTTGCTTTAGTGCCCATCTTTAAATATGATGAATCATATAGAAATTTTCACATAATAATATACTTGGAATGATATAAATCATTTCAAATATCATATTTACTAACATAAATCATGTACATGCTTTTTGATCATAATATTTAAATAATAATGCATAATTTTCAAAGTTGGTTCAATGACTAGTATTCTATGCAAATCATAGTTCATAAAAGATGTCCTTATAAATATGTAAATATTTAACAAAAATAATTGTAATAAAAATATAATAACCTATTGTATCAATTAAAAAATGGGTTGGGCACCAAAGAAGATTCAAACTTATTGGCTGAACTTATATAGTAACTTATGGTAATGCCTTAGATGTCCTTAGAGTCATAGGAGTATGGAAAGATTTAAGGTATAACCATATGAGAATTTACAGTTAGCTCATAAATCTTAAAATTCCAAATTTCATAAAATAGAATCAAGCTTTAACCCCAATCCAACTTGTTACCCACATTATATAACATTCTCTAGTGAAGCCTTAAAATAACATATGCCAGAAATCTCACTTTACCCATACCCTAGAAATTAGGGGAAAACAAAATCAAGGAGATAATTTATGATCTAAGTACACAAAGATTAAATTCATATCTAAAACATTGAATTAAGTGTTAATTATGGTTGGATATCACTAAAATCAAGTGGATAGATTTTTAGAAGAAGAAAACATCATATATGGTAAAAATAAGCTAATAAAGTGGATTTGTCGTATGAATCTTGCTAGAAACTATTAAATAATTAAGATGGAAGAGTGTGGAGAAAGGTGCTACTACATTCAAGAGTAATGGGTGAAAGCAAGAAGAGAGGAAGAAAAGGAAAGAAAAGAAAAAGTTGTGTTCTAGCCAATTTTGCAAAATCATCCCTATTGAGTTTTAAACTACATTTTGGCTTCAAAATTTTTGACAGAATATCAATTACACCAAAAAAAGTCCTTCTCCTTCTTTCTTTGGAAACACTTTACCAATTTTTTTTATAAAACAAACAATTTTTTTCATACTAAACAAAGGAAAAATACATGCTTATATTCAAATATCCACTCCCAAAAATTTTAAAAAAAAATTGTTTCTTTTTTATTATAACAAATAAACAAAAATCTAAGGCTTACAGATTTAGTGTAAACTCACTAATTTTTTTTTCTTTTATTAATAAATATACATAAATATTTAATTTAATTGAATATTATTATGAGTTAAATAGTTAGAAGTAAAGAGGTAATGAATTCATGGGATTTTATAAATATAAATATGTATATATGTAAAAAAAATTACAGTTGTTAATTATTTGGTATCAGAGCAGGTCGATCCTAAATGGCTAGTGGGTGGATGGTTATCTGAATCGATCTTATAGTGTCTTGAGTATGTTTGTGGTTATGTTGTGTAGGGGATAAATGATTTCATATAGGTAAGAAATTATTAGTGTTTTCTATCTATATGCGAGATAGTGTTATGACTGCTGTAAATATTTTTGAACTAACTATTGGACTTGATCAACTCAATAGCAGCATAACTCTATTTTTTTGCCACGGTAGGATATGGCACCACCAAGGAGGAACCCTACAAACAATGCAAAAGAAACCCTACACAACTTGGCCACAACAATTTGAGACCAAGTCACAATTACCAATCAAATTTTGCAACATCTCCAGAATAGTAACAACCTAAATGGAGAAAATAATACAAACAATTGGGTGGTTGGAAATGATAATGGCCTATCTGAGTTCCTTAGAACTAGACCACCTTCTTTCTAAGGTGGCTATGACCCAACGGTAGCCGAAAGGTGGATAAAGGAATTGGAGAAGATCTTCAAGGTGATGGGCTGCACTAATGAGCAGTAGGTTATCTTTGCTGCATATATGTTGAAGGATGAAGCTGAGTGTTGGTGACGAAGGGATGGAGAGCTGCTAACTCACCAAAGGAAGTAGATCACCTGATGGAGATCAAGGTGCTGTCAAACCTATTCCAAACCATTCCCAAGATCCTTTACAAGGGATAGGCGGTCCAATGACTAGGAGCAAAACAAAGTGGGTCAAAGAAGTTTTATTGGGCTTGATCTTGGATGTGCAGTCTAAAAAGGAATTTATTAGGCCAAGTCAAGATATCAAGTGGGTCACACTTAACAGCCTTGAGGATGGCATTAAATAGAGCTGTTTGAATCTTGAAGACAACTAGCCCAAATCTGCATGTCTAAAAATGTATTATAGGCTTTATGTTATATGTTTTCTTTTAGATATTATTAATATTTTGAGCCCATTCTTTATGGCCAAATATTAGTTTAATTATGGGCTAATTTTTATTAGTTTAGTTGGGCCAAAGTGTTATTTGGGCCATATTCTTTTCAAAGTCTAATTAGGAGTTTTAGGGCTTTCTACTAGGTTTAGGATTGTTTGACTATATAAAGGTCCTCTTTGTTCATGTAATGCAAAGATTTTGATGATTAATAAAGATTGAGTTTTCTCCTAAATTGAGAGCTTCCCTTACTTCTTGGGCAAAGAACTGACTCCGATCTTATCGAGACAACTCGTGGCGATCAAACATCTATTGAGTTTTTAAGACGATCCTTGCTTTCACCAAATACTCCATTACTTGGCTTAAGGAAATGCATCAATTGGTATCAGAGCTTTGGCTCATTGAAATTTGGTTGGTGTCCTATCTTTTCTTCTTTAATTTGTATTCTAGAGTTATTCTTCTTCTTCTACCTTTCTTTAGGTCAAAATTAGAGTTCTAGTTCTAGTTAATGTTCTTCTAATTCCTTAAAATAAAAAAGGTCCTAGTTCTAGTCAATTTCCTTTTCCTACTTATAGTCTAATTCCTTCAACAACAAAAAGTCCTAGTTCTAGTGCAATTTAGTTTCTTCTTCCAAAAATTTAAATTTAAAAAAAGAGAGTCATAATCCTATTTCAATTTGGTTTCTTGTTCAAAAAAAATCATAAAAAAGAGAGTAGAAATTCGCTAAAAAAAGTGAGCAGAAGTTCATTCAAAAAAAAATTCATTCAAAAAAAAAGAAGCCAAAAAAATAGCATACTTAATTTTTCTATCCCTCATTTGTTTTTTCAAATTCAGTTCCTAGGGTTGTGATCATTGTCTGAAAATTTGTTCTTATAATTATTAATTCACCTGTTCCTTTTGATAATCTTGTTGATCAGGTTCTTGTTTAAGAGCTTTAAGGGAAATAGGTAAAATTGAGTGCAAACACGCGAGGGTTGTGAGACAAACATGAGTGGTGAAAGAGATCAACTTGAAATTGACCTTAAACTCTTCATGAAGGCAATTCAGGACCAATTTAAGTTGCTGAATATGAGGCTGGATAACCTTAAGTCACCATCCAAGCCTAATCCTACCAAACAATTTGGGTTTAATTCAGATGGTGAAAGATTCGGGTCAAGAAAGGAAAGGAGGACAACATTTAAGTATGATAGTGGCTTAGGAAGCATCAAAATGACTATTCCTACATTTCAAGGTAAGAGTGACCCTGAACTTTATTTAGAGTGGGAGAGGAAGGTGGAACATATGTTTGAGTGTCATGCTTATTTTGAGGGGAAAAAGGTGAAGCTATCTGCTGTGAAGTTTACTGACTATGCTAGTATTTGGTGGAATCAGTTAGTAATTAATAAGCAGAGAAGTGGTGAGAGACCTATTTGTTCATAGGAAGAGATGAAGGTTGTGATGAGAAAACAGTTTGTTCTTAGCCATTACTATAGAGACTTGTTCAGAAAATTACAAAATCTACATCAAGGATCTATGAGTGTAAAGGATTAATACAATGAGATGGAGATGGCCATGATGAAAGCTAATATTGAAGAGGATAGGGAGTCTATAATGGCAAGATTTATAGGCGGTTTGAGGAAAGAAATTGCAGATGTAATGGATATGCACCATTATGTAGAGATAGAGGATTTATTGCATAAAGCAATTAAAGTTGAGAAGCAGTTAAAGGTTAGAACATCTACATTTGGCTCTATTCCTAAAACTCCGTGGAAGCCGAATTGGCAAGACAACCATAAGGCTGCTACTAGGCCGAAAGAAGAGGGCAAGTGGAGAAATTCAATTACAACCCCTAATCCCAAGGCCAAAGATGATACTTCTACTTCCTTTAGAGCACGAGATACAAAATGTTTTAGATGTCACGGGTTGGGGCATATTGCATCACAGTGTCCTAATAAGAGAGCCATTATTCTTTTTGATGATGGAGGTATGGAGAGTGAGCATTCTAGTGAAGATGAGATCCCACCATTGAAGGATTGCAGTGATATGGATATTGGTTAACCAGTGCATAGAGAAGTATTGGTTACTCGACATACTCTTAATATGTAGCCTAATGATGATGTTGATGATGAACAACGTGAGCACATCTTCCAGACTAGGTGCCACGTGAATAACAAGGTATGTAGCTTGATTATTAATAGTGGGAGTTACATTAATGTAGCTAGTACCTTGATGGTTGATAAATTGAGTTTACCAAAATTGAAACATCCTAAGCCATATAGGCTAAGATGGTCGAATGATAGGGGAGATATATGGGTGACCAATCAGGTTCGCATATCTTTCTCTATTGGTAACTACAAAGATGAGGTGCTTTGTGATATAGTACTAATGCATGCTGGACACTTGCTATTGGGATGTCCATGGCAATTTGATAGAAAGGTCAATTATGATGGCTACAAGAAGCGATATACATTGACCATGCATAATCAAATTTTTGTTCAAACGCCCCTAAAGCTAGCTCAGGCTTTTGCTAATTAAGTGAAATTATAAAAGAGTGCAAGTTGAGA
Organism: Gleditsia sinensis; assembly: GCA_037074535.1. Lineage (NCBI taxonomy): Eukaryota > Viridiplantae > Streptophyta > Magnoliopsida > Fabales > Fabaceae > Gleditsia > Gleditsia sinensis. The sequence goes on from CM073473.1 coordinate 42,376,424, forward strand.
GAAACACAATAAAAAGAGAAGAAATAGAGTAAAGGCAAAATTGAGAGAGAAAAAAAAGAGAGAGGTTGAAACATGTGAGCAGAAAAAGAAAGATAGTTATGAGCCAGGGAAAGAGAAAAATAAAAGAGTGAGTGCTTTTATACTAAAAAGTGAGGTGAAGAGTGATTTGGTGTGCAAACCCAACCTCCTTGTGCTCATGTATAAGGATATTTATTTTACTAACACTCCTAACCTTTCTTTGCCTAGTATGGTTGTGTCTTTAATATAGGAATGCACTGATATTTTTTCTAAGGAGATTCCACATAGACTACCACCTTTGAGAGGCATTGAGCACCAGATAGACTTTGTCCCTAGATCATCCATCCCTAACCGACCTACTTACCGTGCTAATCCTGAGGAGACGAAGGAAATTCAAAGGCAAGTAGATGAGTTAGTCCAGAAGGGATTCGTGAAGGAGAGTCTTAGTCCCTGCTCAGTACCTATTGTTCTTGTGCCTAAGAAGGATGTGACTTGGCGCATGTGCGTAGATTGCAGAGCCATCAACAAAATCACTGTAAAATATAGGCATCCAATTACTAGATTAGATGACATGCTTGATGAGTTGTATGGTTCTAGTGTTTTTACTAAAATTGATTTAAAGAATGGCTACTATCAAATTCACATGAAAGAGGGAGATGAGTGAAAAACTGCTTTTAAAACTAAGTATGGTTTATATGAGTGGTTAGTAATGCCTTTTGGGTTAACCAACGCACCTAGTACCTTTATGAGATTAATGAACCATGTCTTACATGCATTCATTGGAAAGTTTGTGGTAGTTTACTTTGATGATATTTTAGTATATAGTCGAAATCTTGATGAACATGTATTGCATTTGCGTGCTATTTTTGATGTACTTAGAGAGCATAAACTGTATGCTAACATGAAAAAGTGCACGTTCTATTCTGATTCTGTGGTGTTCCTTGGTTTTATTGTTAATTCTCATGGAATTGGTGTTGATGAGCACAAGGTTAAGGCAATCCGAGATTGGCCTACACCTAGGAATGCTAATAAAGTTAGGAGTTTCCATAGTTTAGCAAGTTTCTATAGGCGGGTTGTAAAGAATTTTAGTACTATTGCTGCACCCCTAAATAAACTTGTTAAAAATAATGTTGTCTTTAAATGGTATGATGTGCATGAAAAGTCTTTTAAAACTTTGAAGGATCTTTTGACTAATGCACCCTTGTTGTCATTACCTAACTTTGATAAATCTTTTGAACTTGAATGTGATGCTTTGAGAGTTGGTATAGGTGCTGTTTTGATGCAGGATACTAAACTGATTGCATACTTTAATAAGAAGCTAAATGGGGCAGCACTGAACTATCCTACTTATGATAAGGAGTTATATGCATTGGTGAGGATTTTGCAAACGTAGCAACATTATCTACAGCCAAGGGAGTTCATTATCCATTCAGATTATAAGAGCTTGAAATTCTTAAAGTCCCAAGGTAAGTTGCATAAGAGGCATGCTAAGTGGTTAAAATTCATTGAGACATTTTCTTAATTAATTAAATATAAAAATGGAAAGGAAAATGTGGTAGCTGAGGCATTGTCTAGAAGATACGCGCTATTGACATTCTTGCTAGCTAAGTTGCTTGGCTTTGAATACATTAAGGATTTGTATGCTAATGATGATGATTTCGGATGTGCTTGGAATTCTTGTGATAAGCATGCTATTGATGGGTTCTATAGACATGAATGTTACTTGTTTAAAAAGAATAAACTTTCTGTGCCTAAGTGTTCTATGCGTTACTTGTTAATTAAGGAGAGTCATGGTGGAGGTTTAATGGGACATTTTAAAGTGACTAAAACATTAGAAATTCTGCATAAACATTTTTATTGGCCTCGTATGAAACATGATGTCATTTCGTTTTATGCTAAGTGCGTGGCATATTAACAAGCTAAGTCTAAGGTTATGCCACATGGTCTTTATACTCGTTTACTTGTACCTACACAGTCTTGGCATGATATTTCTATGGATTTTTTGATAGGGTTACCGAGGTCTCAAAGTGGTAAATATAGTGTTTTTGTGGTTGTTGATAGGTTTAGTAAAATGGCTAATTTCATTGCATGTGCTAAAACCAATGATGCAACACACATAGCTAATTTGTTCTTTAAAGAAGTAGTGTGTTTGCATGGGTTGCCTAAAACAATAGTAAGTGATAGAAATGTTAATTTCTTAAGCCATTTTTGGCGTACTTTATAGGGTAGATTAGGGATTGAACTTCTATTTTCTACTGTTGCATACCTTCAAACAAATGGGCAAACTGAGGTAGTTAATAGGACACTTACTACACTTTTACATACTATTATGTCTAAAAACTTCAAACATTGGGAAAGAGCTTTGCCACGTGTTAAGTTTGCTTACAATAGATCTGTGCATTCTACTACTGCTTATAGTCCTTTTAAGATTGTCTTTGGCTTTAATCCTTTAACACCTTTAGATATTTTACCTTTGTCTACTAATGAGTTTGTTAACTTGGATGGTAAGCAAAAGGCTGAATATGTAAAGGATTTGCATGCTAAGGTTCGAGCTAACATTGAGAGGAAGAATAAGCAATATGCAACGCAAGCCAACAAGAGCCGAACTAAAATTTTATTTGAACTTGGTGATTGGGTTTGGGTACATATGCACAAAGAAAGGTTCCCGGCTCAAAGGAAGTCTAAGTTGCATCCTAGAAGAGATGGACATTTTCAAGTCTTGGAGTGAATCAATGACAATGCCTACAAGATTGATTTACCTAGTAAGTATGGCAATATTAGTGCTACATTCAATGTTGTTGACTTGTCTTTATTTGATGTAGGTGATACCTTTGATTCAAGGAAGAATCGTTTCAAGGAGGAAGGGAATGATAGAGATCAAGGTGCTGTCAAACCTATTCCAAACCGTTCCCAAGATCCTTTGCAAGGGATAGGCGGTCCAATGACTAGGAGTAAAACAAACCGGGCCAAAAAAGCTTTATTAGGCTTGATCTTGGATGTGCAGGTTAAAGAGGAAGTTATTAGGCCATGTTAAGACATCAAGTGGGTCACACTTTGCAACCTTGAGGATGGCATTAAATAGAGCTTGTTGGATCTTGAAGACAACTAGCCCAAATCTGCGTGTCTAAATATATATTATGGGTTTTATGTTATATGTTTTCTTTTAGATATTATTAATATTTTGGGCCCATTCTTTATGGCCAAATATTAGTTTAATTATGGTTATTTTTTTTTAGTTTAGTTGGGCCAAATAACTAGTGTTATTTGGGCCATATTCTTTTCAAAGTCTAATTAGGAGTTTTAGGGCTTTCTAATAGGTTTAGGATTGTTTGACTATATAAAGGTCCTCTATGTTCATGTAATGCAGAGATTTTGATGATTAATAAATGGAGTTTTCTCCTAAAGTGAGAGCTTCCCTTAGTTCTTGGGCAAAGAACCGACTCCAATCTTATCGAGGTAACTCATAGCAATCAAACATCCATTGAATTTTCAAGACGATCCTTGTTTCGCCAAACACTCTATTTCTTGGCTTAAGAAAATGCATCATCACCTGACAGGCGTTTAAAGAAATTTTCTTGGAGAAGTACTTTCCAAGTATTGTGCGGGCTAAGAAGGAGATCGTATTTTTCCAACTCAGACAGAATAACATGTCGATAGATCAATACATCGCTCAGTTGGAGAAATTGTCTAAGTTCTTCTCTTACTTGAGGTTTAACCTTGATGAAGCATGGAAGGTTGTTAAGTTTAAAGCAGGACTAAACTCAGAAATTAGGAATGCGGTGATAGCTTTAGAAATAAGGGATTTTGTACATTTGATAAATAAATCTAGACTTTTGGAGAAGAGTTTAAAGGCAGTAGAGAACAAGAAGCAGAGGTGAAACCTATGGAAGAGGAAGAAAGATTTTTTCAACCCTGGAAAAAATGGGAGAAAAAGAGGATATGGAGTTGGTAAAAGGCCATTCACTATGAGTTCCTGACCTTTTCAACAAGACCACGCCACAGTCAAATGCACTAAGTGCAAACATATGCATGGTAACCGGACATGCTGCATAGAACCAGATGTCTACTTCAAATGCGGACAGAAGGGTCATTTTGCAAAGAATTGCGCATAGAATATGGGGAAATAGCCATAATAAAGGCCTCAGGTGAAAGGAAATGTTTTCGCCCTAAGCGGCCAAAAGATAGCTCAATCCTCTTACAAGGTATGTGCTACATCTATGGATTTGCTCTTATAGTATTGTTTGACTTTGGTGCTTGTCATTTATTTATATCAGAAGAATGTATTAGAAAGCTTCACTATCCTATTTTTAAAACCCCCTATGAACTATTTCTAGTAATCCTCATAAGGGTAAGGGTCTTAACTTCCTTTGTATGTAAAGAATGTCAAGTAACCATCTAGGAGAAAAAAATTTTGTAGACCTCGTCTGTCTACCTTTAAGAAGTATTGATGTCATTTTAGGGTTAGACTGGATGTCTAAAAATTGGGTCTTGCTAAATTGTTTCACCAAGACCATTGAATTTCTACCTCCTACTGCACAAGAGGAGATGCAATTATTGATGCTAAATGCCAATCAAGTCAACGAGAGTTGAAGAGTAGAGTACTTGGTTACATTCTTCTATGTTTATCAAACCTAGAATTCAAACCAAACCTTAACGAAATCCCAATAACTAAAGAATTTCTTCAAATATTTCTACGAGATATTCCAGGCTTACCTCCTGAGAGAAAGATAAAGTTCTCTATTCATCTCCTACCTAGGACAAGGCCTATCTTTATTGCATCTTATAGAATGGCCTCAAAAGAACTATAGGAAATCAAGAAATTGTTAGAGGAATTGTTAGAAAAACAATTCATTAGACTGAGTGTGTCACCATGGTGAGCTCCTGTATTGTTTATTAAGAAGAAAGACGGAAGCCTGAGACTATGCATAGACTACAGACAGCTGAATAAGGTGACTGTCAAAAACAACTACCCACTCTCTAGGATAGATGACTTATTGGATCAACTGAAGGGAGCCTCTATCTTTTCCGAAATTGACTTGAGGTCGGGATACCATCATATTAGGATCAAGGAGGAGGATGTACTAAAAACAGCCTTCAGGACTAGGTATGGCCAATATGTGTTTCTCATAATGCCTTTTAGGTTGACAAATGCACCTGTAATTTTCATGGCTACATCAATTTGTGATAGTATTCATTGATGACATCTTGATATATTTTAAAAGTGAGAAAAAACATGAACAACATATATGAATCGTGCTACAAGTGCTGAATGAGAAAACGTTGTATGCCAAATTAGAGAATTATGGATTTTGGCTATCAGAGGTGAAATTTCTCAAACATGTCATCTCTAATAGAGGGGTAGCCATAGACCCTAGCAAGGCGGAAGGAGTGATTTAGTGGGAGAGACCAAAGGCAGTTACAAAAAATCAGAAGTTTCCTAGGTTTGGTAGGATACTACAGGAGGTTCATACAAAGCTTCTCTCGTATAGCCTTGCCACTGACTAAATTGACTAAGAAGAGAAGTCCCTTTAAATGGACTAATGAGTGTAAAGCTAGTTTTCAAGAGCTTAAGACAAGATTGACCGTTCCTCTTGTCTTAATTATTCCAGACCCCACAAAACATTTTGAAGTGTATAGTGACGCTTCAAATAAATGGTTAGGGTGTGTGCTAATACAAGACAAGAGAGTAGTTGTTTACGCCTCTAGGCAATTGAGACCTTATGAAGGAAATTATCCAACCCATGATCTTGAATTGACAGCGATAGTGTTTGCCTTAAAGATTTGTCGATATTATTTATACAGAGTAACATTTAAAGTATACTGCAATTATAAGAGTCTTAAGTACTTTTTGATCAGAAGGAGTTAAATATGAGGCAACGACGATGGGTAAAATTTCTCAATGACTACAAGTTTAAGATAAAGTATCATCCAGGAAAGGCAAATGTTGTAGCTGATGCCTTGTGTCAAAAATCTTTGCTCATAGGTCAGATAATGGTGTAAGAGATGTAGATGCTAGAGGAGTTTCAAAATTTGGAGCTGGACACTACTCTTACTCTAAAGAAGCTAATCATCAATGGGTTGAGTTTGGAGTGTGACCTTAGAGCCCAGATTAAAGAGGTTCAAGCTCCCGACCAATACCTATAAGATCACAAAGATCAAGATAATTTTTTTGCCTCAGAAGATGGAGTGATCATGTATCAAGGAAGGGTTTGTGTCCCTCAAGAACAAGAGTTAAGGATTAAGATCCTACAAGAAGCACATTAGAGTAAGTGCACAGTCTATCTTAAATACACTAAAATGTATCAGTACGTAAAGACGATGTATTGGTGGTCAGGGATGAAAAAATACATTGCTGAGTTTGTGGCAAAATATTTAATTTGTCAGAATGTAAAGTTAGAGCATAAAAAGCTAACAGAATTTCTACAACCTCGTAAGATCCCTAAATAGAAATTCGATAGTATTTTGATGGACTTTGTGGTTGGCTTACCTTAAACTTCAGTTTGACATGACTCTATCTAGGTAATAGTAGACAAATTAACCAAATCTACTCACTTTCTGTCCATAAAGATTAACTATTCGTTGGACTAATTAGCCCAATAATACGTTTAGGAAATTGTCAGACTGCATGGAATTCCCTTAAATATCATTTCTGATAGAGATCCAAGGTTCACATCGAGGCTTTGGAAGACATTGCAGGAAGTTTTTGGAACCCAGTTGCAGTTCAGTATTGCCTACCATCCTCAGACTGACGGGCAGATAAAATAGACCATTCAAACCCTAGAAGATATATTGAAGGCCTATGTGATAGAGCAAGGTAAAGGATGGGAAAAGTACCTACCTTTAGTAGAGTTTGTTTATAATAATAACTATCACTCTATTATTAAGATGGCCTCCTACGAAGCTTTATATAGTAAGAAATACCAATCTCCACTATATTGGTTTGAGGTAAGAGAAAAGAATTTGCTTGGTCCTGACCTAATTTAACAAACCATTAAGCAAATCAAGATGATACGAGACAAAATAATTACAGCTCAGAGTCGGCAAAAAAATTACTATGATAAAAGACATAGACCTTTGGAGTTTGAGGAATGAGACCATGTATTTCTAAAGGTTTCCTCGACTATTGGAGTTGGTATGTCTCTTAAGACTAGAAAGTTAAGTCAGCGATTTTTGGTACCCTACCAAATTTTGAGAAAAGTGGGGAAGTCAACATATCAAGTTGCCCTCCTACCTAATTTTTCCAACCTACATAATATTTTCCATGTATCACAGCTTTAAAAGTATCTTCCAGATTCCTCACATGTAATACTGGATGAATCAATCCAAATAAAGGAGAATATGTCATACCAGCTAGTATCGACATCCATATTGGACATTGATATGGAGCAATTGAGGAATAAAACCATTCCCTTGGTTAAGGTGTTATGGAAAGGTTTGACTCTGGAAGAATCAACTTGGAAGCTGGAAAAAGTTATGAGAAAGAAATATTTGCAATTATTCATATTAGGTAATTTCTAAAATTTCTAGGACAAAATTTCTTTTAGGGGAAGAGAAATAAAGGTACATAAATATTTAATTAAGAAAATAAAACTTATCCTTAGAAATTCCTCACTTTATGTGTATGCATAGAAAATGTTTCTAACAATAAGGGAATAGGTAAAGAGAGAAAACCTAATAGGAAAAATTAGAAAAAAAAATTCTAAAGAGAGGCGAAATTCTTGGATAAGGAAGATAAATTTTTGGAAGTAATTAAAGGTCTTGAAAATTTAAGAACATTTGATTAGGGTAATTTTTTCTAATTCAAGAGTTAAAGTTCCTAAGTTTAACATCTCCACCCATACATTTGGGCCTTCACCTATGGACACTTCTTATAGAGTTTTTCCACTTCACATGAGCTTTTAGCAAGCCAATTGGATAGTTCAAGAAAGAGATATAATATAGACTTGGACTAGGATATAGAAGTTGGACTGATAGCCCAAAAATCATGAAAATGTGACCAAACCCTCCATGAGAGGTAGAATTTCAACCAAAGCAAAGTAAATGGACAAGAATAAGAGGGAAAAATAAGAACCATGTGATGAAATATTAGTGTAAAAATAATCAAGACTAGGTCACATGCCATTAGGACAAAATATCTATATCCTACAATCATAATTTTAGTAAGCCATGTGATGAAATAGTAGGTAATAATACATGGCATTAGGATAAAACATCTATATCCTACACTCATAATTTCAGCAAACCATGTGATGAAATAGTAGGTAATAATACATGGCATTAGGACAAAACATCTATATCCTACTTTTATAATTTCAATAAGCCATGTAATAATATAGTAGGTAATACTACATGACATTATGATAAATGTAACAACTCCATTTAAGTAACAATTTTTATTTATTTTAAATACCATGAAGTTATTACCTCATTACAACTTAATTCAAAATAACATTTATTTAATTTATACAATATAGAGTTTACATACATATCATTAATCAATAACATCCGTACAAAAAGTCTAACACATATATAATTACATCTTATTCATCCTTGTTGACTAGTTCCAGAGATACGGGTGCGGGTGGTTGCACCTTCACTGGGATCTTAGTCAACTCGACCATAGACACCATATATATTACGTGATCATCTCAAAATAGAGCAACTCGATCCAACATATGCTAAAAGCCAGTGCCATAGAGAAAATCTGCAGATTATTCTTCTGAACATGACATGGAAATATAGTGAGAATTAAATCTCAGTAAGTTCAACAATAAATCATCATCAATATAACTCATCACGTTATGTTCATCTGTATAAACTACAGCAAATATCTTTGGTCACATGGATGCACTATATCTATGCACATAAGAATCGTACAATAATAACATGTATAACAGGATTAACTATTTTCAGAATATCATATGATGAGTATCAATTTCTTATCATATCAAGCTACCCCGATCAGGGTAAGTATTTTTTACTCTTTGGTACGGGCTTTTCTCGCTCCGTCCGACATGGCACACTTTCTCTTTCTTTTCTCATTAGCATAATCATAACCATTGGTAGGGTGTCCCCTACTGGTGCACCACACGGATCGCCATGTGACCGTGCTTATTTCTTTTATTTTTACATTAATAGCCAAAAATATGATTTTAATAACAAGTATGTTCATTATACTTACATACCATAATGTTTCATCAAAATATTTCCATGTCAAAATTACACACTTCGAATGGTAAGAAGTTCATGCATTGGCAATGGCTATAGCATCTTCTAGTCATTTATTATTTTCATTTATAAGATTCTTCTTCTTTTTTAAATATTAATTTTATTCCTTTATTTTCTTGAAGCAGGTTTTCATCCTATCTGACATTTTCTTACTAATCAGAGCATAACTCCCTCCATTTTACTCCAATTTAGGTGATCTTGGTGTCAATTTAAAGATACAACAATTAGCTAAAACTATTATGTTGAGTAGTTTAGCGAAAAATTAAGAAATAATAGTGATATTACTCCCTCAAAGGACAGGTTATTTCTTCTCGGGTAAGTTCTGACCTCTACCAACTAATTTGTCCATATCTCCCTCATGAGAATTCCAAATTGAGTGATTCCAGTGGCTAAAATTCCATGATACATATAGCTATAATTTTTATGTTAACCACTTATTTTAATTCCCTATATAATGTTCCCAAAAAGTAAAACACAAAAGCTATCCTAACATATTCTTCCCTCATTATCCATTTTCTGACCTTTGATTACTAATCTGACCATATCCACCTCATATGGACTCTAAATTGAATTATTCCAGTGGCGAAAACTCCGTGAGACATAGATCTATATTTGTTATGTTAACCATTTGTTTAAATTCCCTATAGAAGGTTCCCATAATTTAAAACACAAAAGCTATCCTAACATATTCTTCCCTAATTAACCATTTTCTGACCTTTGCTTACTAATCAGATCATATCTACCTCCTATGGACTCTAAATTGAATGATTCCAGTGGCTAAAAATCTGTGAGACATAGATATACATTTTTTATGATAACCATTTGTTTTAATTCCCTATATAATGTTCCCAGAAATTAAAACATAGAAGCTATCCTAACATATTCTTCCCTGATTATCCATTTTCTGACCATTGCTAACTAATCAGACCATATCCACCTCATATAGACTCTAAATTGAATGATTCCAGTGGCTAAAAATCTGTTAGACATAGATCTACATTTTTTATGTTAACCATTTATTTTAATTCCTTACTGATGCTTCCCAGAATTTTAAAAACAGAAGCTTAAAATTTTGCCACCAATAGCCATACTTATGCAGAACTATCTACACCAGCCTAAGTATTCAAACATACATAATATGTAACATGATATAGCAACATCCATGACTAATCATCAAAGTTCTAAGATCAAAATCACATATAAATATTACAAGTTTCAAATCTTTTCTTCAAAAAGAAATATTGTTAAACTTACATTGAGCACTTAGTCCTCTAGACTTCTCCTTTCTCTTCCTTTCTTCCTCTCCTTTCCTCACTCTACCTTGCTTCTATTTTTTCTCTCCCTCACTTGGACGAAAATTCTAATGTTATAGGGGTGAGTTTTGCTTAAATAGACAACCAAATAATTCACCTTTCATGATCATGGGTCTACCTTATCACAATTAGGATACACTTGGTTGAATTTTTGGAAAAGAAACAACTCATGTTCTTGTTTTCCTCTTCCTTAGTCAAGATATACATAGGAAAATGAGATTTGTATTTTGAAAATTTTGATAATATGTTCTTAAGATAAGGGACAAGGTCCCTTTGATTTAGGGATTCATTTCCTTTTTCTTTTATCTTAATCAATTATGATAGGTTTACCATTTTACGTAGCAAATTTCTAGCCCTTGTATCTCCATTATTTGATTGAAATTATTTGTGTGGGATAGGAATGTTTTATCCTAATGTCATGTATTATCATACCGCTTGCTAAAATTATGAGTGTAGGATATAGATGTTTTGTCCTAAAGCCTTGTATTATTATACCACTTGCTAAAATGATGAGTGTAGAATATAGATGTTTTGTCCTAAAGCCTTGTATTATCATGCCACTTGCTAAATTTTTGTCTTAAAGACATGTAACCTACTCTTTATTATATTATCACATGATTTATTTTATTTTATTTTTCCTCTTGGATTTGGACTTATTCCTACCCATTTCCTTTGCTTTGGATAAAATTCTACTTTTCTTCGAGGGCTTGGACACATTTTCATAATTTTTGGGCTATCGGTCCAATTTCTATATTCTAGTCCAAATCTATGTTTTATTTCTTGTTTAGGTTATCCAATAGGCTTGCTAGAAACTTATGTGAAGTGGAAAAACTCTATATGAAGTATCCATAGGTGAAAACCCAATGTATGGGTGAATATGTTAAACTTAGTAACTCTAGTTCTTGAATTAGGAAAAATTACCCTAATCCAATGTTTTCTTGAAATTTTAAGACATTTACTTGTTTCCAAAAATTTATCTTCCTTACCCAAGAATTTCACCTTTCTTTAGTATATTATTTCTAATTTTTCCTCTTAGGTTTTCTCTCTTTACCTATTCCATTAATGTTAGATGTAACATCCTGAATTTTAATAAGTGGAAATTAATTCTCATGGTGAAGGAACATCAATAAAATCTTAGAAAAATGATAAAGTGGCTAAATGGAAAAAGTGTAATTCTTAAAGAAAGAGAAAGCATGTGTTAAGGAGAGGCAACCTTCTAAAAGTTTGGGATTAAAATAATATTTTTCCCTTGCCTTGGATGAGGGGTCGGCTAAGCTTGTTGAAGAAGCTTGGATTAAAATATCTCACCCTTGGCTTGGAGGAGAAGTAGTTGACTTGACTTGGAGAAGTGGCTTGGAGGAGAAGTTGGCCAAAAAAGATCAAGGGGAAGAGAGTGGCGGCCAAGGAAAAGGAGGAGAAGGGAGAGAGACCAAGAGAAGGAGAGGGAGAAAAAGAGAGAGAGAGAGAGAGGAGAGAGAAAGGAACAAGGTGAAATCCAAGAGAAAGGAAGAAGGAGAGTGATCAAGAGGAAGAAATCCAAAGAAAACTTGAGAAGAGAAAGATTCCCTGGTTTGGTAGGTTTAACATTATTCATGTTTTCATGGAATTTAATGTATATTGAATGATTTATAAGTGTTTCATATATCCTCTTTTGATGATTCATGATGTATATTTATGGTTGGCCATGAAAAGTGAGAGTGGGATGTATAGATCATACATGTGTTTGCTGATTTTTGGCTTGCAAATGGTGGAAATCAATGGTCTGAATAGTTGGTTCTGTTGGATATTATTTGTATGGAATCTGGAAATATTTCTAATATATGAGTTGTAGCCCTATTTCTTAGCGTTCTAATTCCTCTTGAATCACCTTGATCGGATTTGAAATAAGAGAGATATCCTCTGATGCGTGAAGAAAGGTCAGATTTAACGCATAGAATCATGATGCCATTTTTGGACACAGTTTTCACCTATTTATTGTTCTAATCTGTTAACGTAGTAAACATAAAAGTTGTATATATTTGTCTTAACTTTCTAGAGACACCAAAAGCACCGTAATCAGAGTTAAATTGAGAGAGTTATGGTCTTTTTAGTAAAGGAAGGTATGACTGGACGGAAATCTGGACTGCAGGAAAAACTCAAAGCACGGCCGTTCTTGGGGACACAGCCAAGCCGTGCTTCAGGATATTTTTGTGATTTCTCAGCACGATTTGCATAGGTTGAAGCACGGTCATGCTTGGTAACACGGTCAGGCCGTGCTTGAGGCTGTTTTTGCTCTGTTTTGTCTTTTGAATGCTCTAAATGAACTCCAATGAATGGATGATGTTAAGGGGAAATAAAATACAAATAAATACCTTTTTAATGATGCATTGTAGTGTGAATTCCATCCTTTTATTATGAGAAATAAAATCACATGTTGCATATTGATGAGATGTATATCTAATGTATTGACACAAACACATATTAATGAGACCTATGCAAGTGAATTTGTTATGTATTGATAAGATATATGCAAGTGAATTTCATATGAGTTAGATGTGCAATGTATGGATAAAATGCATGAGGATGTGATGTCTATGCTAGTATATTAATGCATGAGGATTACATGATATAAGGTATGCATTGTTGGTAAGTGTATTAATACATATTTGTTAAATGATGTGGTGATATTATGCAGGACATTATTGATGTGCTTGGTTAATACATAATCCCATTGTGATGATGGTCATGATGATTAAATAATATGATGTGTACATTAATGTATGACGATGGAGAAGTTGTTACATATTGATTGTATGAAGAGACAAAGTGGTTGTGGATGGCAAGCATGATGATAAAGGTAAGTTGTTTGATGTATACATGGTTATATCATGTTGATGTACATGGTGGAGACATGACTACAGATGATTAGTCACTGAGTGTGGAGATGTGGCTACAGACGATGAGTCACTGAGTGTTGTGATATGGCTGCAGACGATCAATCATCCCACATGAAAGTGCTGCAAAGATAGATACACAAGCATACTATTGAAGTATAACCTGGTTATTATACATGCCTGATATTGATGCATAACATGTCTGTTGAATATGAAAGCATGCTATACATTCTTGTTATCTTATCATATACAAAGAGAAAATGTTTTTTGTAGTTTATACAGCTGGACATAACACTGTGTTTTCCTTACTTAACGTATGATACTTTTAATGTTAAACCTATTGGGAACCTTCGTTCTCATTATTGTTGGTGTTATGTTCAAATAAGAGCAACGATACGCTAGCTGCTTCCGTGCACTTGATCATGGAAGATCCAGTGGATGGCGATGCTTGGCACATATCCCGATGCCAGCACCACCTCCTCCACCCTTTACACCCAGGGGAGATTTATGGTATAGGGTTCATTGTTAAGTTGATGTAGTTATGTGACTCAGTGTCCCTGGTGTATAAATATGAATCTCTGATGTAGTTTGAATATTATGATAATGAACTATTAGCTGTTTATATAAATGTGTATGGTTCGCTACTTCGAATCCGTTATCGATCGCTATATATATATATATATATATATATATATATATATATATATATATATATATATAACTAGTCGTTACATTAGAACATTTCTATGCATACACGTAAGGTGAAGAATTTCTAAGGATTATATTTCCTTAGATATCTAAAAAACATTGTCTAATAAATTTTATTTCCTTAAATATTTATGTACCTTAAAAAGAAACGAAATTAGGGATGTTACTTTGAATAATTTTGTATTTTTATTAATTCATGAAACGAAATTAGGGATGTTACAACAAAGCATCCCTATCCTATACAAATAATTTCAGCCAAGCAAGGGAGACTCAAGGGTTGAAAATTTGCCACTTAGAAAGGCAAATCTATCATATTTGAGTGAGACAAAAGAAAAAGAAAAAGAATCCCTAAATTAAGGGGACCTTCTCTCTTGTCTTAAGAACATTTTATCATGATTTTTGAATACAAATTTCCTTTTGCTATACATGTCTTGACTAAGGGGGAGAAATACAAGAACATAAGTTGTCTTCCCCTAAAATGCAACCAAGTGCATCCTAATTGTGATAAGGTAGACCCATTATTATGAGAGGTGAATCACTTAATAATTTATTTAAGCAGAAACTACCCTTATAACATTATAATTTTGTCCAAGTGAAGGAGAGGAAAAACATAAACAAGTTAGAGTAAGGAAAGGAGAGAAAGAGAAGAAAAGAGAAAAAGGAAGAAGAAGAAGAAGTCTAGTGGACTAAGAACTCGAGGTAAGTTAGCTTAATCTCCACTTGAATCTATATTTTCTCTTCATCCTTGTGGTTCAAAACTCACCCTCTCTCTCTTATTCAAGCTGCTGGAAAAGCTAATGGAAGGGAGAAATCTTGCCACTTCTTTCAAGAGGAAACAAGAAAAAAAATTCACTAAGTGAGCTAGGGAGATCTTTAGGTAGGTTTAACAATATATCTTTTTGAAGAAAAGTTTTGAAATTTGTAAAATTTATATGAGATTTTTATCTTAGATCATTGATGAAAATTTTCAATATTTGCTACTTTGATGATTGGCCATGGATATATTATGTTATATGTTGATTTTGCACGTGATGTATGTTTTGAATACTTTGGTTGGTGTGGAAAGTTCTGCATAGATATGCCTATGGGTGGCAAAATTTTAGGGCTTTTATGCTAATGTTATGTATATATGAATGTGGTAAAAAATTGATGGAATATGATTAGATTGATAAAATGAGTTGGGCTTAAACACTTAGAAGAAGACAATGAGAAATTTTTATTGAAAAACACCCTTAACAATACATGATTCGATTTCTTTTTTCTTAAGAAGTAGATGATGGAATATGTTAAATTAAGTGTAAGGAATCTAATTAAAATTTTGAAATGAGTAATCTTATGGTTAGATGTAAATTAGGAAGAAAATGGAAAAATGCATAATAAAATGATGAACTACAACCTTAGGAAGGGTTTGGTTTGAAAACTAGTTTTTAGAGTAACTAGGAAAGCTTCGTTTTTTGATATTTTGGGAAGAATTTATTAGAAATTAAAAGAAGTTATTAACATAAAAAATGTAGCTATATGTCTCACTAATATTTAGCCACTAGAATCACTCAATTTAGATTTCATATGAGGGAGATATGGTTAGATTAATAAGTAGTGGTCAGAAACTAGCTAACTAGTGAAGAATCTGTTAGGTAAGCTTCTGTGTTTACATTTTTGGACAAAATCTGTAAGAAATTAAAGAAAATTGTTAACATAATAAATATATATATATATATACATCGTACGGATGTTTAGCCACTGGAATCACTCAATATGAAGTCCATAAGATGGAGATATGATCAGATTGATGAGTAGAGGTCAGAACATACCCGGGAAGAAATAACATTGAGTTTGAGGGAGTAATAACACCAAGATTTCTTTTAATTTCACTAAAATGTTGAACATCATAATGTTATAGGATTGTCTTAGCTTTAAACGGACACCAATATTACCTCAACTGGAGTTAAAATGAGAAAGTTATGCTCTGATTAATGAGAAGGTTAGGCTGGATGAAAACCTGCATCAAGGGACAACACACAACACTAAGAATGGTCGTATTCTAAGAAACAGTCAGACTGTGTTCGATGCGGGTAAGGCCTCTTTGAAGCCTAGAGCATGGCTATGTTATAGAAAATTGTCAGGCCGTGTTGGGAGCTGGTAAAACTTATTTTATATAGTTTTATACCCTAAATGAACCTCATTAACTATAGGGTAATAATAGAAACCCAATTGGAGAAAAATTCCCTATAAAATTTCTAAGATCATGTGTTGAAAATGATATAAGTAAGAGGAAAGTGACTAGAGGCCAAGCATAAAGAAAATGAAAAGATAAAAATAATATTTAAGAAAGAAGAATAATCTTATAAATAAAAATAATAAATGACTACTATATGCTCTAACTATTGCCATTACATAAACTTCTTACCATCTTAAGTGTGTAATTTTGACATGAAAATATTTTATAAAGTGATATTCAAAAATGATTATGATCATGGCATGATTGCATTTTACCAATGATTTTTGGTAATGATTATGCTTTGATGATAAATTATGGCATGTGAGTATAATTAACATACTTGTTATTGAAATCATATTTTTAACTATTAATGTGAAAATAAAAGAAAAGAAAAGAGACGAGCACGGTCACATGGCAGTCCGTGTAGTGAACTAGTAGGGAACGCCTGTAATATCCCATAAGTTTTTAAAATAATAATGTTTTGCTATAAACAAATATATTTTTAAATAAAATGATTTCTATTGTGCCTAAAATAATTATATTTACCTCTAATAAATTTTTGTTTTATTTTTATAAATTTTCTTTCTTTTATTATGCATAAAGATATTTTATTTGGTCATGTTTTATTAAAAATTTTATTAAGAAAATTCATGATTTAAGAGTTCAACTAAAGTTTTATAAAAATATAAATGTTTAGAAATTTTTGGGATATTTTAGGATGAAAAATAGTATTTATATGTATATAATAAAAATAATAATACCAAAATTTATATATTTAATTATTAAAGAATAATAATAAAAAGGAATGAAAAAGGGGGAGGGGGAGATGGAACGTGAAGAGAAATGCGATCTGATTTCTATAACTAATAAATAGTGTGAATAATAACCTTCATTTTTCTCTTTAGATCTGGAGTGCCTATTGGCTTTCGATCACAAAACTAAGAGTACCACTAGATTTAGGACGGAGAATACTACGATTTTGACTAAACAATTTTTCAAATCAACCGCAGAATCGCCGCTTATCGAAAGTAGAAAATCTTAGCAAAAGCTAAGTTTTGAAACTTCTACTTAGAGATCTCAAATTGAAAATCTGATACCGTAGATGGATTTAGGAGCTAGATAAACCTTAGAATATGAATTTTTTCAACAATCTAACAACTTTTTGTGCATCGTGAACAGTAAATCTGGTGGGTATGAATAGTATTTTCTGACAGTGAATATAGTTTTCTGACCGTAAACAGTGACCAACATTGACTAAGCTCCCGAGATCATTTCCTAAGTTTTTGGACCCTCCGGACTTATTTTTAAGATCTATTTAATCATATTTGGCTTAGAAAATTACATTTGGGGCTATCCAACTTGGAGCCCTGACCTGTGAGTAGATAATTCTTTCTATGACTTACCCCATGCTCTTCTTGAACTTAAAATGAATAATTGGTTATGTTTACAAATTATTTATCCTATCATAAGTTTTTGAAATGTATTAAAATATCTATTTTACTTACGAACTGGTACATAGTGCAAGAAGAGTATAGTTTTGCAAATAGATTTTGAAACTCATTTAATATGTTGTTCTAAATGTATTTATAATTATTTGATAAAGTGAATATTATGTGCATGAGGCATTGATTTGTAAAACTAAAAAGTTGTTGATTATGATTGAATGGCAAGCGTAAAGCTCATGGCGAGTTACTTGATAATTATACATTGCATTTGATGAATATACATATACATATATATATATATATATATATATATGTGTGTGTGTGTGTGTGTGTGTGTGTGTGTGTGTGTGTGTGTGTGTGTGTGTGTGTATGTATGTATTTATATGTATGGATGAATATCGAACGGTTGTATGGCTTGTGACGGTACCTAATAGGGGACGTCGTATTAGCTTGAGTGAGTTGAGGGAGGACCGCTCCAACTGGGTAACAGTGGTAATGTGAAAGGTAGTTAGGTGATGAACTCACATTCCCTGATCACTATTGTGACTGTAGTCGATTGGTCACTATGCGTATAGTAAATGAGTGAATTAAGTGTGTGAGTTGACTAGATCGTCGAGTAAGGAAAGTGTATTAAAAATTATAACTTTATCTCAAAAGCTTATTATTTTACTATAGTTTATACAGCTGAGCATAACAATATTTGTTTAATGATCATACCATGCTGAATATAGTTTTGGATATCTAAATATCCTTTTATTTTAGAATATTTGAAATATGGGTCTTATATGGATGTACTTATAAACTGTATTTTCTATGTGACAAATTTTAAAACATGAGTACATCCATATGTTGACCTAAGAGGTCATAAGAGGTATTATCTGCTCACTAAGTTGTCAAACTCACTGCATGATATTTTCACATTTTTCAAATAAGAATACAGAGTCTGATACTACAGATAGGTGATAAATTATGTGACATATTCTCTAGGTGAGTATACATTGCTTTCAAGGCTCATAGTTTTGAATTATATTGTGTTTGTATTCTTTAGTGTGCTCTGAATGCCACAGGTAGGATCCCTGCTTTTGTTGTTACTTTGACATTTATAACCTGGTATGTATAATGTATATACATAAGAGAACTTATATGTATATATTTCCATGACAAAGAATAGTGATTTGTATGTTAGGGAAAATATTTGATTATGAAAAAAAAATGTTTGTTTCACGTGCTCGTAAATTAGGGGTGTTACAAGTTGGTATCAGAGAATTAGGTTTTCCTATGGCTATCGGAGTAAAAGATTCTTTAGTAGGACCTTTAGTATGGGTATAAGTCGGACATGTTTATATTTTAGGTGCTGTTGAGAGATTCTATAGGGTTTCAATTTCCTTTCTATTCCAAGTTATTAAATTTCTTAGTATAAAGTTGATTGAATATTGTGACATCTTAAGAGGTATATATGGGTTAATTACTGCCTGAAAGTGAAAGGGAGAGGTGTGTTAAAGAATTTAAAGAATTGAGACAAATGTCAAATATGATAATTTCGGAATATAATATCTGTTTTACCTGAATGTCTAGATAGGGGTAGACTTTGATGTGATATTAGAAATGGATTGGTTGGCAACATGTCAGGTCACTTTAGAATGCCATCCGAAGATGATTAAATTCAATATTTCAGGAGAGTCTTCTTTCTTGATACAAGGAGACCATAGTGAGGTACCAAAAAATCTAATCTCTGTTTTAGTAGCCTATAAGTTATTACAAAATGGTGTTAAGGATATTTGGCAGTGGTGGGAGATGTTAATATAAAATATACCAGTGTAAATCAAGTTTCAGTGGTTAGAGAATTTTCTAATGTAATTCCGGAGGAATTGCTAAGATTACCTCGAAACGTAAAATTAAATTTGGTATTGATTTACTTCCTAAAACCCAACCAGTGTCTATACCCCCATATAGAATGGAAATGACTGAACTTAAGGAATTGAAGAATTAGTTGTAAGACTTGTTAGACAAGGGATTTATACGCCCTAGTACTCTCTTTGAGGTGCTCTAGACCTATTTGTGAAGAAGAAGGATGGATCATTATAACTATGCTTAGATTATAGACAGTTGAATAAGATGACAGTGTGGAATAAAAATCCATTACCTCATATAGATGATCTGTTTGAGTAGTTACAAGGTGCTCAATATTTTTTTCAAAAATTGATTTGAGATATGAGTATCATTAATTGAGGATAAAGGAAGAGGATATTTGAAAATTTTCTTTTAGGACTTATTATGGGAATTATGAGTTTTTGGTAATGTCATTTAGTTTGACAAATATCCCAGCTACATTCATGGATTTAATGAATAGAGTATTTAAACTATTCTTGGATAAATTTATTATTATCTTTATTAATGAAATACTAATATGTTTTGAGAGTACAGAGGATCATAAGCAACATTTAAAGATAATTTTACAAACTCTAAGGGAGTATAGTTGGTAAAGATGGTATCCAAGTAGACCCTAAAAAAGTAAAAGTGGTACAGCAATGGCTACGTTTTACTACATTTAAAGATGAAGATCCAAATCCAGATTTGTGCTTCCTGCGGTTGTCTACCGTCCATTCTATTTGAGCCATAGTTGGATCAGGTACATGAACAAATACCTATAAAGCATCAATCAACTCTTCAGCATTTGAAGCTGAGATGAGAATTTTTCGTGCTGAGTGTGAGATAAACCTTTGTTCCATAGGTTGATCTAGAAAAGACAACAGACAATCAAAAGAAGTTATTAACATTTAACAAACCTATCAGTTTGTGATGCATATTCAGTTGTGCCCAAGAAACTATTTGAAAAATCTCTTCTAAAGTACCAAAACTACCTAGTAAGGCAATGAAGGCATCAACATTGCTCATCATTCTAGCTATGCACTCATGCATGGAAGCTACCCTAAACTCTTTCCCAATTTTCTTTCCTACGATATTGGATGCAGCTAGAGCTGTGGGAATAATACCGAGAACTTAACATCCCCCTATATGTGTAGTTGTAAACACACACCCCATTAATCCACAGTTACCTCCACCATAAACTAAATGAATCTTTATGTCGGCCATCACCATACCCATATTTTGTGTAGTTTTTATATACTCTCCATCTTTTCCAGGACTGGAATCACAAAAGACATAAATATTTTGAAACTGACGGAATGCAGTTCTCTCCATAACTGCACACACCCTAACTTTGAGTATGAAGATAAAGATACTAACGTGAGTATTTATAGAACTCAGAAAAGGAAATACTTACAATAACTATGCGAATATGCTAGACATAATTAGAACAACTATGTGAATGATTGGTGGATATTAACTAAATTGAAGGTGAAAATTTTCAAAATGACAGCAAGAATGTATATATACAATAGTTGTGATCGTGGTTCATATTAAGCACATAAAGAGAATAAGATTAAGATATCACCAAAAATTTGTCTTTTCCTTGTTGTCCTTGATGAAGTATTGATGTCTTGATTCTTGTAGGAAAGTTGTAGGTGATAGACGTAATTGTAAAAAAAAGAGTGAAAATGCAAACAAATTAATTGTTGAAAAGGGACAATCAAATAGTTTATTTTGTTTTCCCAATATTTTTGCCAGTCGACTATCAGTATTATTAAGTCGACTAGCTATTTTGAGAATTTTTAATTTGGACTAGTTTATTTTACAGTTGATTGATTACATCTATTTTGAAACAATCAACTGCATTCTATCAGTTAACTATGTATCCTTTATTTTTCATATATTTTTATAAGCTCAGAAATGTTTCTTTTCCACCGAATACCAATAGCTTTAAAGTAGATTTTGGCACATATATTCAAAACTTGCGGCCACCGATTTAATTTTCTTTCAATGTTTTGTCTAAATTTTTGACTTTTTATTTTGGCACCGTTTTTTATTATGCTTTTTATCTGTTCTATTACATTCTCCCTTATTAATGTTTGACATTAAATGCAAAGTTTTTTTCCCTCATTACAAGAAAAATTAATTTCTTTTCTTTAAAACTCAGCTATTATGGTGTCCAAGTGGTTAGTAGGTGAAAGTATGGAGATTTTGAAAGAATTTATCTAACAAAGAACACATTTATAAAAAAAAATTTATATCAAGTATGTATAACTGTGTAAGTTGGCAAATTATGTGCAAATTAGAAAGAATAATGAATTTACAGTATATACTGATTGAGTATTAAGGTATGAAGAACACCTAAGTTTACCTAATCTAGTTGAGAAGGGAAAGGAGAATAATTTGAGTCTAGTACCTAGGATGTGAATTATATTGAGATGGGAAATTCACGTGTGAACAATTGTTGAAAAAGAAGATTTTAGAGGAAGCCATAGATTGTGAATATGGATAACCCGAGGCAATAAGGATATACTAAGATATGAAAGAATTGTACTAGTATAGTTGATAGTAAATCTAAATGATGTGTTTATACATTAGAAGTTATGCTTTAGGTATCCTTATATAATTTTGGTGAAATTTTGGAGAAAATCATTTATCCTTAGTTGAAATTGCCCCTATCAATAATTATTATGTCAACATACAAATGGCACCATTTGAGGTTTACATGAGAGAAAAACATTATAGGTCTTCTAATAGGTGATTGAGCTAAGTGAAGTTAAGCTTTTGGGATCTAATTTGGAATGTCATACAATAGAAAGAGTATAAGCAATAAAAGAGAAGTTGTTAGCAGCTAAAGCAAGCATAAATATTGTGTTGATGGTAAAAGTCAAGACTTAAATTTGTAGTGGGCTAACTTATATTCTCAAGAATTTCTCCTATGAAAGAGGTAAGAGGTTTGAAAAGAAGAAAAATGTTAGGGTCTAATATATAGACTCTTTTGAAATATTGGACAAAGTATGCATAGTATATATCGCCTAACTTTGTCATCAGGATTAAGTGATGTTGATACAATCTTTCTTGGATTAATGCTAAGGAAGTACCTATTAGATTCTTCTCATGTTATCAAATTCTAAGAAATTCAATTGGACAAGAATTTGGCTTAATCATGAAGAAAACCCGATGTTTATTATTGATCGAAAAGTGAAGAACTTATGGTTGAAGGAAATTCTTATAATTAAGGTTATATGACAAAATCACACAAGTGAAGAGATTTCCTAGTAAGTAAATATGATATACAAAAAGAAATATCCCTAATTATTTGAGTAATATGTTTGGTAACTTCGAATTATGCTAGGATGGTTTGAAATTCAGAGACCGAATATCTTAAGGGGAAAGAATGTAATATCTCGTAATGTTTTTAAATAATAATTTTTTGCTATAAATAAATATATTTTTAAATAAAATGATTTCTGTTGTGTCTAAAATTATTATATTTGTCTCTAATAAATTTTTGTTTTATTTTTAGAAATATTCTTTCTTTTATTATACATAAAGATGTTTTATTTTGTCATATTTTATTAAAATTTGTATCAATAAAAGTCATGATTTAAGATTTCAACTAAAGAATTATAAGAATGTACATTTTTTAAAAAAATTGGGATATTTTAGGATGAAAAATAGTATTTATATGTATATAATAAAAATAATAATACCAAATTTTAAATATTTAATTATTAAATAATAATAATAAAAAGGAAAGAAAAAGGGGGAGGGGGAGACGGAACATGAAGAGAAATGCAATCCGATTTTCGTAACCGACGAATAGTGTGCATAATAATTTTAATTTTTTCTCTAGATCTGGAGTGCCTATTGGTTTCTGATCTCAAAACTAAGGATACCACTAGATTCAAGACAAAGAATACTACGATTTTGACTGAACAATTTTTTAAATCAGCCACAGAATCGCTGCAGATTTGAAGTAGAAAATCTTAACAAAAGGTAAGTTATGAAACTTCTATTTAAAGACCTCAAATTGAAAATCTGACACCGTAAATGGATTCAGGAGTTAGATAAACCTTAGGATATAAATTTTTTCGGCAATATAACAACTTTTTATGCGTCGCGAACAGTAAATCCGATGGATATGAATAGTGTTTTTCGTCAGTAAATAGTGTTTTCCAGTGGTGAGCAGTGACCAGCATTGACCAAGCTCCCGGAGTCATTTTCTATATTTTTGAACCCTCTGGACTCGTTTTTGAGGTATATTTGATCATATTGGGCTTAGAAAATTACATTTGGGGCTGTCCACCCTAGAGCCTTGAACTGTGAGTAGATAATTCTTTCTATGACTTACTCCATACTCTTCTCGAACTTAAAATGTATAATTGGTTATAATTACAAATTATTTATGCTATCATAAGTTTTTGAAATGTGTTAAAATATATGTTTTACTTACAAACTGGTACATAGTTCAAGAAGACTATGGTTTTACAATTAGATTTTGAAACTCATTGAATATGTGGTTCTAAATGTATTTATCATTATTTGATAAAGTGAATATTATGTGCATGAGGCATTGATTTGTAAAACTATAAAGTTGCTGATTATGATTAAATGACAAACGTAAAGCTCATGGCGCGTTACTTGTTAATTATACATTGCATTTGATAAATATACATTTATATATACATATATATGTGTGTGTGTGTGTGTGTGTGTGTGTGTGTATTTATATGTATGGATGAATATCGACGGATTGTATGGCTTGTGATGGTATTGAATAGGGGACACCCTATTAGTTTGAGTGAGCTGAGAGAGGGTCGCTCCAACCAGTTGACAGTGGTAATAGGAGGAGACAGATGGGTGATAAACTCACATTCCCTGATCACTATTATAATTGTAGTCGATCGGTCACTATGCATATAGCAAATGAGTGAATTGAATGTGTGGGTTGACTAGATTGTCGAGTGAGGCAGGTGTATTAAAAGTTATAACTTAATCTCAAAAGCTTATTATTTTATTATAATTTATACAGCTGAGCATAACAACATTTGTTGATCGTGCTGAATATGGTTTTGGATATCTGAATATCCTTTTATTTGAAAATATTTGAAATACGTGTCCTATATCGATGTACTTTTGAACTGTATTTTTTATGTGACAAATTTAAAAATATGAGTACATCCATATACTAACTTAAGAGGTCATAAGAGGTATTATCTGCTCACTGAGTTGTCAAACTCACTACACGATATTTCCACATTTTTCAGATAAGAATACAGAGTCTAATACTACAGATAGGTGATCAGTTAGGTGACATATTCTCTGGGTGAGTTTACGTTACTTTCAAGGCTCATAGTTTTGAATTATATTGTGTTTGTATTCTAGAGTGTGCTCTAAATGCCACAGGCAGTATCCCTGCTTCTGTTGTTACTTTGACATTTATAACCTGGTATGTATAATGTATATCCATAAGAAAACTTATATGTATCTATTTTCATGACAAAGAATAGTGATTTGCATGTTATGAAAAATATCTGATTGTAAAAAAAAAATATGTTTGTTTCACGTGCTCGTAAATTGGGGGCGTTACAACACTCTACTTACGGCTATGACTATGATAATAAGAAAAGAAAGAGAAAGTGTGCCATGTCGGACAGAGCGAGAAAAGCCTGTAACGGAGAGTAGAAATTTCTCACCCTAACCGGGGTAGCTTGATATGAAAATAAATTGATAGTCATCATATGATATTCTAAAAATAGTTATTCATGCCATACATGTTATTACTATACAATTTTCATATGCATAGATAAAGAGTATTCATGTGACTTAAGACATTTGCTGTAGTTTATACAGATGAACATGACACGATGAGCTATATTAATGATAATTATGATTTATTATTAAACATACTAAGATTTAATTCTCACTATATTCCATATTATGTTTAGAAGACTAAATATGCAGATTTTTTCTATAACTGACTTTTAGCGTACTATGAGTTGAGTTGGCTAATATCTCGATGAAGGTGCAACCATTCGCACTAATATTCCTGAAACTAGTCAACATGAATGAATAAGATGTAGACATATATGTGTTTCGTTAACTAATGATTTGTATGTGAACATAGAATTGTATTAGTATTAATTGTATACCATAAATCTTAATTATGCTTGATTAATTTAAGTGAATGTTATTATGAGTTAAATAGTTAGAAGTAATGAGGTAATGACGTCATAGAATTTTACAAATATATATATATATATATATATATATATATATATATATATATATATATAT
Organism: Gleditsia sinensis; assembly: GCA_037074535.1. Classification (NCBI taxonomy): domain Eukaryota; kingdom Viridiplantae; phylum Streptophyta; class Magnoliopsida; order Fabales; family Fabaceae; genus Gleditsia; species Gleditsia sinensis. Next base: position 42,402,396 of record CM073473.1, read on the forward strand.
ATATATATATATATATGTGTAAAAAAAAATACAATACTTTTAGAGTCCTCACAATAATTTTTACACTTGCATAAAACGTCAATCCTTGTCAACCCATCAAGAAAAAGGACCATGTGACATGCATGATAGATTTAAAAAGAAAAAGAATTTCAAAAAAAGTCGAAACCAAAATTTATTTTTAAAACGTAATTTTGAAAAATCTCTTTTATTGAAAACAAAGTTTGCAAACCATGATAGGTTCAAGATTTTAATATACGTGGAGAAGGTATTAAACACCCCACATAGGGTCCATAAAGTGGAAAAACTTAAAGAATTAATTAGATGTGTAATTAAGGAGTGTATATAGCCTAATCTCTTATCAAGCACATGCAAGCATAATAAAAACATGAAAGCGCGAAAGAGAAAAAAAATGAAAGTATTTACAATTTTGAACTTGATTTAGGAAAATTTAAAGCCAAACCCACCTTTTTAGAAGAATCAAAGCACAAGTAGTTCGAATGGGGTAGAAAAATACCTTGTGTTGACTTATTTTTAACTAAAGAAAATTAGTTTTTTGTGAGAAGCAAAGAAGTAAATGAAACCTAAAGTGGATAAGTTGATTTTATTGTAAAATTTCACTTTACCCTTTTGTTTTTGCTCTCATTTCGCCAATTTTTAAAAAAGAGGATTTTATTGATTATTTTCCAAAAAAGGCCCTTGAAACCCATTTTAATGGCAATGTAGGCCTTTGAAACCTTAATTATATATTAAAAAAAATGAATCTTTTGAATCACAGAATGAGCGTGAATGCGAAATAGTTAATTTTAATATCCCATACAAGAAACAATAATAAAAATAAATTGAAAATAAATTTCCTATAACAACAATAAATTGAAAATAAATGTCCTGTGCACGTAGAGTTTCCTAATTTACTTCTCACTATTTCTACTGAGCAGTCTCTCAGTGAAACACTTGCTCATACCTAAGGACAAGAGAGGAAGCCACCTCAAAGAGTTTGGATAGTCCCCTTGTCCCATCATAGACATAAGAGTTTATGGATAAAGTAATCGCACAATTATTTCTATTTATGCATGAATTACCAATAACTTTAATTCAAAACTAAATATAAAAAAATGGAACTAAAGTCCTAAATAAAACTAATAAAAAAAATTCTATGCACTGGTTTGAATGCCTGGAGTCAATGTTTTGGATCCACAGCTCCAAGAGTCAAATATTGCTCCCACCGATCATCCATGCATAAGAAAATTGAAGAAGTCAATATATCATATCAAATTAAATTAGGACTAAACAAAATGAGCATGACATATTAAGGCTATTCATATCTAATTCAATCCAATTCTAGTTGAACCGATTTAACCCAATTCGATTTAAACCAAATTTTTTTTATTGGATCAATTAGATGAACTTTTCAAAAAAATTGATTATATTGGTTCGTTTCTTAGATTAACAGATTGAAAAACCAATAAAATTTGAATCAAACTGTATTGATATTATTTTATTGTATTTCGCCAAAACCAAAATTTGCTTTTAAATATCAGCAAAAACAATTTTTCTGTTGAAATGGAAAAGTAGTTGGAACTTCTTCATTGAAGTAGAAGCATAAAACTAATTTCATTATAGACAAAAATATCTCTTCTAAAATAAAAAAATTACAAACTTATCTAACCTTAAATTCTCAAAAACTCTTCTCATTCCCCCCCCCCTCCCTCTCTTCCCCTCGGGCAAGATGGCAACCCCAACGGTAACGGTCTTCTCTTGCTACCTATTCTGTTTTTTTTGGCTATGTGTCGTCTCCCCTCTCAGCGTTCTTCAACAATTTCGTTCTTTGCTCTGTTGTAAAAAATAGGTCTAACGTTCACCCCATAGAGTGGGGACTTTTTGTGTGTGGGGTTTCAGTATGCCCACCGTGGGGGGTTTTCGAGTTCGTTTGAGTGCCATTATTTCTTTAAGAGATGATTCCATGGGTGCTCCATATGTCTATGTTGAACCTCCAGAACACCATGATGAAGTTATTAGGTGCAATCCTAAAGCGTTTGAATGTAGTGCACCAGGTACATAAAGTACTTAGTATTTGACCTGCATAGTACCTTTGTAGATTTATTTAAATCTCGTGTGCTAGTTTATGTTGATATTTCATTGTTTTATAATGTCTTGAGGAGGCTTAACGCTTTTGAAAATTTGGTCTTAACCAAGACGTATAAAATGAAGGGAAGGCCATAAACGTAAATCAATTGTTGATTCACTGCTAAATGCTAATAACAAAACAAGCATTTGTCATACTAGTAAAATCTTACTTTATTTAAGGGGTTTATTGTTTGGAATAGTTTTCATATTTTAGATTAGAGAGGAAAGCCAAGTAAGCAATCAGATGCACTGGAAAATTGTTTTAGTGGGGTTGTATGCTTTCCTGAACATGACAATGTCTTCCTTGTTTTGGATCCTATGTATTTTGGTCTGTATAGGTTTCTTCCCTCTCAGCTTCCAGAACCCCCATCTAGAAGTCTAATTTTTCCAATTTTTTTCTTCAGTTTTGCTGGATACTTCTCTTTTGGGTTCTATTTCTTCTTCTCTTTTCCGCCCTTCTTTGTCTTCCTTCTCTATGCCATTCTTGTATTTCTTCTTTTTCTTCTCTTTAGATTTTCTTCTTTTCCATCATCATCCTCAGGTTTTGCATTATTAATTTACTACATGGAACATTGCATATTATATGCAATAGCCCTTATTTATTCTACCATATTAGTCACAATATAAAAAACCATATAAAACCCTAAAGGGATTCTAATCACAAAACCAAAAAGAAAGGAACCAATAAAGAGGCAACCAATGGAGAGCAGAGTATGCCTTTATTGAAATGTACGGTACACAAATCAGCCACCCATGCCCCCTACCAAGAAGTCAAGTTTATGCCTAAAAGCTGATGAGAGCAGAACTTGGTTTGAATTCTCCGATTCAATTCTACTTAGTGTGCAGCATTTTTTGCTCAAGCCTCACTTCCAAGTTATGTTGAGAAATTTCTATTCCATCTTCAAAACAAATTACAGATTTATAAATTATGATTAAGTGCTGATTTGTGTTTCTTTAAGAAAATACTGTGATTTAATTCTATTACAATATGTGAACAGAATAGTAATTAGGGGGATTCAAGAATAGTTTCTTGACTTGCATTACATAATATCTATTATATTGATTTGCTTTATATTATTGACCTTCCTATTCAATGTTATATTTATTATATATATTGTTTTGTATTTTATTGGCAACAAATAAGTAAGAAAATGACTCAAACACAAGTTCACCTTGTCTTAGCCATCATAGCTATGCCTGAATTCATACGGCTACTGATATTGAGTTCAACCTTCATGTTAATTCCTCAACTAATGCAAGCAATATCCTCTTTTATAATGGAGTAGACTCGTGATAGAATAAGGGATGAAATTGTCAAAAAATTTCGTGATATATAATTTATTGTCCTTAGTTATAGTCATCTATGCCTGTTTTTTGGTGAATTTATAATATGCACATGGATGAGATGCTTCTATCTAAATTTATAAAATTTTACTAATTAAGTCTAAATTTCAATATTTTATAATGAAATCTATTATATTTGATCAATAAAATAATTTACAATTAAAATTTTTATTATTTTTTCTATATGTTTATTTTGATATATTTTTATAAATTTATTTTAAGTAAGGGTATATATATATAAAGAATTAAAAAATAGAAATGTTCATGCCAACACAGCCCTGCAATGGTTAAATAAAATAAATTTGAAAAGGGTTTACTATCACGTAATTTTAGTTAGTAAAAGTTACATGCATATTATAAAAAATATTTTGTGTAGACAAAAAAAATTAATATATTATAATTTATTTACTTTTATTCTTAAAATTATAATAATTCTTTCTTTGTTAAAGAAATATTTTGTGCAAAAAAAAAGTAATATATTATAAAAAATAAAATACATAAAAATGATATATATTACTAAAAAAATGTTTCACTCAAGATATTGGTCAAACACTAATGACATTGATAAAAATATTTTTTAAGAGATTGGCCAAATACAATCTATTTATTTGTTATAGCACTTTATGGGACACGGTGTAACATCCCTAATTTTATTTTTTTTATATTAATAAATGTACACAAATATTTAATTAAAGAAATAAAATTTATTAAATAATTTTTAGATATCTAAGGAAATATAATCCTTAAAAATTTTTCAACTTATGTGTATGCATAGAAAATATTTCTAACATTAAGGAAATAAGTAAAGAGAGAAAAACCTAATAGAAAAAAAAATTGAAATAACATACTAAAGAGAGGTGAAATTTTTGGGTAAGGAAGATAAATTTTTGAGAAGTAAATAAAGGTCTTAAAATTTCAAGAATATTGGATTAGGAAAATTTTTCTTAATTCAAGAGTTAGAGTTCCTAAGATATCTTCACTCAAACATTGAGTTTTCACCTATGGACACATCATATAGAGTTTTTCCCCTTCACATGAGTTTCTAGCAAGCCAATAGGATAGCCTAAACAAGAAATAAAATATAAACTTGGACTAAGATATAGAAATTGAACCGATAGCCCACAAACCATGAAAATGTGAATAAGCCCTCCATGAAATGTATAATTTCAACCAAAATAAAGAAAATAGATAAGAATGAGCCCAAATCCAAGAGGCAAAAATAAGAATCATGTGAGAAAATAGTAATGTAATAATAATCAAGATTAGATCCCATGGCATTAGGACAAAACATCTATATTCTACATTCATAATTTTCACAAGTAGGTAATAATACATGGCATTATGAAAAAACATCATTATCCTACACAAATAATTTCAGCCAAGTAAGGGAGATTCAAGGGCCAAAAATTTGCCAACTAGATAGGCAAACCTATCATACTTGAGTGAGACAAAAGGAAAAGGAAATGAATCCCTAAATCAAAGGGATCTTGTTCCTTGTCTTAAGAATATTTTATTATAATTTTCAAAATACAAATCTCCTTTTGTTATGCATATCTTGACTAAGGGAAAGGAAGATAAGAACATGAGTTGTCTTTCCTAAAAAAAATAACCAAGTGTATCCTAATTATGATAAGGTACACCCATGATTATGAAAGGTGAACCACTTGATAGTTTATTTAAGCAAAACTCACCCTTATAACATTATAATTTCGTCTAAGTGAGGGAGAAGAAAAATATAAGCAAGGTAGAGTGAGGAAAGGAGAGAAAGAGAGGAGAAGAGAGGAAGGAAGAGGAAGAAGAAGTCTAGAGGGCTAAGTACTCAAGGTAAGTTAGCTTAATCTCTACTTGAATATATCTTTTCTCTTTATCCTTAGGGTTCAAAACTCACCCTCTTTCTCTTATTTAAGCTGCTAGAAAAGCTAAGAGAAGGGAGAAATCTTGCTACTTCCTTCAAGAGGAAACAAGAAAAAAAATTCACTAAGTGAGTTAGGGAGATCTTTAGGTAGGTTTAACAATATATCTTTTTGAAGAAATTTTTTGAAATTTGTAACATTTATATGTGATTGTGATCTTAGAACTTTTATGAAATTTATAATATTTGCTACTTTGATGATTGGTTATGGATGTTGCTATATCATGTTACATGTTATCATGCATATTATGAATGTTTTGAACATTTCAATTAGTGTGGAATGTTTGGCATAGGTATGGCTATGGGTGGCAAAATTTTAGGATTTTTATGCTGCTATTTTGTATATTTGAATGTGGTGAAAAATTGATGGAATATGATTAGATGTAAATTAGGAAGAAAATGAAAGAGGACGTAATATAATGCTGAGCTAAAACCTTAGGAAAAGTTTGGTTGGGAAACTGGATTTCGGACTAACCAGGGAAGCTTCTTTTTTTGAAATTCTGGGAAGAATCGGTTAGGAATTAAAAGAAATGGTTAACATACAAAATGTAAATATATGTCTCACGGAATTGTAACCACTAGAATTACTTAATTTAGAGTTTAGATGAGGGAGATATTGTTCGATTAGTAAGCAGTGTTTATAAAATAGTTAACGAGGGAAGAATCTGTTAGGTATATTTCTGTGTTTGAATTTCTGGGATAAATCTATAAGGAATTAAAAGAAATTCTTCACATGATAAATATAGATATATGTCTTAAAAATGTTTAGCCACTAGAATCATTCAAATTGGAATCAATATGAGGGAGATAAAGTCATATTAGTATGCCTCATCAGAAACTAGCTAACCAAGGAAGAATCTATTAAGTATTCGTCTGTATTTTAATTTTTAGGCCAAATTTGTATTGAATTAAAGGAAACTGTTAACATAATATATATATATATATATATATATATATATATATATATATATATATATATATATATATATATATGTGTGTGTGTGTGTGTGTGTGTGTGTGTATCATGGATCTATAGGCTATGAAATCACTTAATTTGGAGTACATATGAGGGTGATATGGCTAATTAATGAGTAGAGGTCACAATGATTCTAGAATCCAAGGTGGTAAATGTAAACATTTTTGTTTTCAATTTTTTGGGAATAATTAGTAAGGAATCTAAAGAAATGATAAATGTTAAAGTTGTATATAAGTGTCTTATATTTTTATAGGCTTTAGAATCACCTCAATTGGAGTTCGTATGAGGGAAATATGGTCAGATTAGTAAGTGGAGGTCTGAACCTACCCGAGAAGAAATAACATTGAATTTGAGGGAGTAGTAACACCATGATTACTTACGATTTTACTTAAATGTTCAACATAAGGGTTTTAGAGGATTGTCTTATATTTCGATTTACACCAAGATCACCGCAATCGGATTTAAAATGAGGTTGTTATGCTCTGTTTAGTGAGAGAAAAAAATAATATTTAAAAAAGAAAGAATCTTATAAATGAAAATAATAAATGATTAGTGTATGTAATAGTTATTTCCATTGCATAAAATCCTTACCATTTTAAGTGTGTAATTTTGACATGGAAATATTTTGTAAAGTGATATTTGAAAATAATTATGTTCTTGGCAAGATTGTATTTTACCAATGATTTTTTGTAATGATTATGCTTTGATGATATATTATGGCATGTAAGTATAATGAACATACTTATTATTGAAATCATATTTTTGGCTATTAACGTGAAAAGAAAAGAAAAGAAAAGAGACAAGCACGGTTACATAGCGGTCTGTGTGGTGCGCTAGTAGGGGACTTCCTACTCATGGCTATAATTATGTTAATGAGAAAAGAAAGAGAAAGTGTGACATGTCTGACAGAGCGAGAAAATCTCATACCTGAGAGTAGAAAGTACTCATCCTGACTGGGATAACTTGATATGAAAATAAGTTGATAGTCATCATATGATATTTTGAAAATAGTTATTCATGCTATACATGTCATTTCTTTATAATTTTTATGTACATAGATAAAGTGCATTCATGTGACCTAAGATATTTACTGTAACTTATACAGATGAACATGACATGATGATCTATATTAATGATAATTATGATTTATTGTTGAACCTACTGTGATTTAATTCTCACTATATTTCCATATCATGTTCAGAGGACTAGATATCAAATAATCTTTAAGACCGGCTTTTAGTGTACATTGGGTCGAGTTGGCTATGATCTCGATGAAGGTGTAACCCCCCACATCTGTATTCTTGGAATTGGTCAATAAGGATGAATAAGATGCAGAAATATATGTGTTTGATTTGTGTACAGATGTTGTTAATTAATGATGTGTAAACCTTAGTTATGCTTGGTTAAATTAATTGAAAGTTATTATGAGTTAAATAGTTAGAAGTAAACAGGTAATGACTTCATCGGATTTTTAAAATTTATATATTTATATATGTATATATGTAAAAAAAAATAGAGTTGTTACATAATTGATATCAGAGTAGGTCGATCCTAGATGGCCAATGAGTGGATGGTTATTAGAATCGATCTTATAGTGTCTTGACTATGATTTGATTGTACTATGTAGGAGATTAGTGATTTCTTATAAGTAAGAAATTACTAGTATTTCCTATCTATATGCTGAGGTGGTGTTATGACTGATGTTAAATATTTTTGAAACTAACTATTGGGCTCTATCATCTCAATAGCAGCATAACTTTGTTTTTGCCGCAATAGGAAATGGCATCACCAAGGAGGAATATGGCAAATAATGCAGAGGAAACCCTGCACAACCTTGCCACTGCAATTCGAGACCAAGTCATGACCACTAACCAAATTCTATAATACCTCCAGAATTCTAATAACCCGAATGGTAAGAATGGTGCTAATAACCGGATAGCAGAGAATGATAAGGGCATATCCGAGTTCCTAAGGTCTAGACCCCCTTTTTTCGAGTTAGCTTTGACCTGATTGTAGTTGAAAGGTGGATAAGGGAAGTAGAGAAAATCTTTGAAGTGATGGGTTTGTACTGAAGAACAACAAGTTATCTTCACTGCATATATACTAAAGGATGAAGCAGAATACTGGTGGCATGGAGTTAAAGAACTTTTAGCTCATCAGGGAAGGCAGATCACCTGGCAGGCGTTCAAAGACATTTTTTTGGAAAAGTACTTCCTAAGTACTATGCGGGCAGAGAAGGAGATCGAATTTCTCCAACTCAGGCAGGGCAACATGACAGTAGATTATTACATCGTGAGGTTCGAGGAGTTGTCTAAGTTCTCCTCTTACTTACGATTTAACCTCGATGGAGCATGGAAGGCTATTAAGTTAGAAGCGGGTTTAAATCTAGAGAAAAGGAATGTTGTTGTAGCTATAAAGTTTAGGGAGTTTGTATCTTTGATAAATAAATGCAAACTCCTACAGAAGAGCTTGAGGGCAGTGTAGGATGAGAAACAAAGACGGAACTTATGAAAAAGGAAGAATGGGCCACAAAACTCTAACAAAAATGTCAGAGAAAAAGGACAGGGTACTGGCAAGAGGCCAATGACTACAAGTCCCCGACCCTTCCAACAGGACTTTCTCACAATCAAGTGTACTAAGTGCGAACATATGCATGGTAACCGGTCATGCTACATGGGATCATATATTTTCTTCAATTACGGACAGAAGGGTCATTTGACAAAGAATTGCCTGCAAAATGTGGGAAAGTAGCTGGAATAGAGGCCTCAAGTGAAAGGAAGGGTTTTCACCCTGAGCAGCCAAGAGGCAGTTTAATCATCCAAAATGATTCAAGGTACATGGTATATCTATGGATTTTCTCTTATGGTGTTGTTTGACTCTGGTGCTAGTTATTTATTTATATCAGAAGAATGTATTAGGGAGTTTCAGTATCCTATTTCTAAAACCCCCTATGAGCTATCTGTAGTAACTCCCACAAGGGAAAGGGTCTTAACTTCCTCTGTATGTAAAGACTATCAGGTCACCATCTAGGAGAAAACTTTTTCTATAGACTTTGTTTGTCTATCTTTAAGAGGTATTGATGTCATTCTAGGGTTAGACTGGATGTCTAAAAATCGGATCTTGCTAAATTGTTGCACCAAGATTGTTAAATTTCTACCTCATATTCCACAAGAGGAGATGCAGTTATTGATGCTAAATGCCAATCAAGTCAATTAGGAGTTGAAGAGTGGAGTACTTGGTTACATTCTCTTGTGTTTATCAAACCTAAAAGTCAAACCAAAGCTTAATGAAATTCTAATAGCTAATGAGTTTCCTGAAGTATTTCAACCAGATATTCCAAGTTTTCCTCCTGAGTGAAAGATAGAGTTCTCTATTGATCTCCTACTCGGGACATGGCCTATCTATAGTGCACCTTATAGAATGGCCTCAAAGGAACTATAGGAACTCAAGAAATAGTTAGAGGAATAATTAGAGAAGCAATTCATTAGACAGAGTGTATCACCTTGGGGAGCTCTTGTATTGTTTGTTAAGAAGAAAGAAACGAGCCTAAAACTATGAATAGATTACATATAGCTGAATAAGGCGACTATAAAAATTAAGTACCATCTCTATAGGATAGATGATTTATTGGATCAAGTGAATGGAGCCTCTATATTTTCTATAATTTACTTGAGGTCGGGATACCATCAGATTAGGATCAAAAGAGGAGGATGTACCAAAAACAGCCTTTAGGACTAGATATGGACACTATGAGTTTCTCATAATTCCCTTCAGGTTGAAAAATGCACCTATAATTTTCATGGATTACATCAATCACATTTTTTGACCCTACTTAGATCAATTTGTGGTAGTGTTCATTGATTACATCATGATATATTCTAAGAGTGAGAAAGAACATGAACAACATCTCCGAATCGTGCTGTAAGTTCTGAAAGAGAAAAAGTTGTATGCAAAATTAGAGAAGTGTAGATTTTGGCTGTCAGAGGTGAAATTTCTTGGACATGTCATTTCCAATAAAGGGGTAGCCGTAGAACCTAGTAAGACGGAAGCAGTGATTCAGTGGAAAAGACCAAATACGGTTATAAAAATTAGAAGTTTCTTGGGTTTGGCAAGGTACTACAAGAGGTTTATACAAAACTTCTCTCGTATAGCCTTGCCATTGACTAAATTGACCAAGAAGGGAAGTCATTTCAAATGGACTGATCAATGTGAAGTTAGTTTCCAGGAGCTTAAGACAAGATTAACCACTCCTTTTGTTTTAATTATCCCAAACCCTACAAGACATTTTAAAGTGTATAATGACGCTTCAAAGAAAGGGTTAGGGTGTGTGCTAATGAAATTTAAGAAAGTAGTTGCTTATACCTCTAGGAAACTAAGACCACATAAAAGAAATTATCCAACCCATGATCTTGAATTGACAGCGGTAGTGTTTGCCTTAAAGATTTGGCGACACTATTTGTACAGAGCAACATTTGAAGTATACTATGATTATAAAAGTCTTAAGTACCTTTTTGATCAGAAGGAGTGGTGCGCACTATCGCAGGTGCACCCAAATTAATACCTTACCTCAAAACTAACTTGTAGTAGTGGGAGTAAGGGTCGATCCCACAGAGACTGAAATTACCTTATGTGATTAAAAGGGGGGAATTGATAATCGCAAATTAAGTAAAGTAAATAATAATGAAAATAAATAATCGAAAGTGATTAATGATAAAGACGTTGGTTTCGGTTGGTATCCACCGTCAAGGGATTACATTGATCATCGACAACATAATCAATCTGTAAATGAACATCTATCATTGGGGTTTTAAACCTGTTTCTCCTTAAGCCTAGGAAATTAATGATAATCACACACTAATAAAACCCTAATCAACAAGCCATCTTTTAGCACATCGGTAAAATATAACTTGTTAACCGCATGAAGAACAAGAGAAACTGACAGAGCTAAACAAATTTAAACACGTCGGCTATATCTAATTTAGTCAATCATTCATCATAGGTTCAATGATTTATAATCCAAAACCCTCAAACCTATTTGCCTCACGAATCGCAGAATTAAAAACTTTGTTCAAAACACAATTCAGCTGTAGATTAAAAATAAGAACAGATGAACAATCAATATTCAAAACAAATTGAAATAATAACATTAAATCCACATCTCACAATGTATAAAAATCCCTTGAGGTTTTAACTCACCTCAACCAACTAAAGAGAATTAGCCGCGCAGGGCCATAAGATAAACAAAAGAAGAATTAAAGAATGTAGATGAAGAATTCGGTGAACGATTGGATCCTTCTCTGGTTGCTTTCCTCTCTTTTTGTAGACTTTTCCCTCCTAATCGAAGTCAGAAAGTATTTTAGGTCAAATTCCCGTCCATTCCCTTCAATTTTGAGCGAAAACGACCTAAAATCGTGAAATTAGCACATCCCCTACGACGCACGGGCGCTGCGACGCTTAAGTAGAGCGCCGCGGCGCTACGGAGTTCTTGCCACGGGGCGTCGCGGTGCTTCAGATTGTCTTATCGTGGCGCCGCGGCGCTCCCTTGTGAGCGCCGAGGCGCCCAAAATCTTCTAGATTTTGCTGAAGTGCCAAACATGAAAGTTGTAGTTCTATGTCTCTTCTTTCTATAGCCACTGAAATCACCTTAATCGGAGTCCAAATGAGTGAGATATGCATCAATTAGTGACACAAGGTCAGAAATCAGCATTTTTCTATGATTTTCTCTCTATTTTCCTCTTCATTTCTTCTTTATTATTCCTAAAACACAAAACACAACACTCAGTTAATTCATACCTATTTTCTACTAAAATTAAATAAAAAGCAACTTAAAACATGTCAAAAACATGCTTATTTTATAGCATGTCAAATACCCTCACACTTACTCTTTTGCTTGTCCTCAAGCAAACATTGATTCATGTAAACAGAATTTAATATATGAAATGAGTGAATGGCTTACCAATATGCTGCCTCATAGTGAAAATTGTATGCTCTTGAAGAAATTTCAGAAAATTTCATGACCATGTGCAACATTTAATTCAAATGCAATTTATAATTTTATTCCCTAAAATCCATTGTGTGTGTGTGTCTTTGGATAATTTAATTTTCTTTTACCTCAATGAGCTTATATATCTCAGGAATTATAGCATGGCTCTCTATTTAAAATTTTCATAGGCTTATTTTTCATGCTACTCTCCACTAATATAGGCTAAAACTACTTCTTAGGATCAAAAGGACTTAACTCAGCTTGTAATGTGGCTAGGCTATGGGGTGAGATAAAAGATATAATTTAAAGCTCAATCTCCCAACATCACATGATTAACTCTGATCTATTTGAGCTAATTCTCAAGATTGGGGAAGTTTTTCCCCCACACTTATTTCCTTGCTTCTCTGCATTCTATTTTTCTTTGATTCTCTATTTCTTCCTTTTTTTCAATCACTGGATAGACTTTCAGTAGTCTTTTGAGAATATATATATATATATATTTTCCTTTCTTTTGTCCTTGCTCCACCCTTCCACCCTTTCATTAATGTAGATATCTAAAACAAATATTCAGGAATTAATCATGGAGTGAGTGAATCAAGTAGAAAAAATAAATGTATCAATCACAAAATTTGGTCTTGGCTATTTTGTGGGTATAGAATAAAATGTTAATTAAGCTCAAAATGGAGGTTCTAAGGATATTCACTTGTTTGGGTTAAGCTTGAAAGGCTCAATCTCATAAAAAAAATGCCTAAATCATCTCCTAATTGTTAGTATTAGCCTAGGATTTCGCCTCAAGTAGCATTTAAATAAGTTCTAGAAATTTAAAAGAGATCATAAAATATTTTTGAGTTATATAATCTTTTTCTAAGTAAAAGACAAATTAAATATCCAAAATTACTGTGCAAAAGAATTTCAGGATTTTTAGAAAATAGGTAATCATAAATTGAAAAGAATTTAAAATTACACATAATTATGACTTTCCTACATCTCCCAAGAGCTATAAGCAATTTAAACAATTATATCATTGGCTATTGGTTCAGCTATCACAAACTCATAAATTGAAATTTTTTTCACATGCTCACCTCATGACAGGATTAAAAGTGCACATATCATAAAATTATAGTTATGCATCAAAGTGGGAAAGTGCACAAGTATATGATTTATTATACAGTCATCCAGCTGAATCATAAAGTGACCCCCCACACTTAAAAACATACATTGTCCCCAATGTAAGAATATAAAAGAGAATATAAAAGGGACAAATAATAACATAAGGAGAGGTTCAGTGAAACTTCCCTGACTAGTGATCACCATCCATCTCATCATGCTCAGGTGCAGGCCTAAAGGGTGGTTTAGGAGGTGCCGGAAAAGCAATCGGGAGGTTCAGGGCATGAGCTAACTGGCTAAAACATGCATGATGATGCTGTGCAATAGAGTGCTGATAAAGGGCCAGATCATTCATTTGATGGCTCAGATACTCTGTGCGCTCCCATAAATCTTCAATGGTATGCTGGGATGGTGGTGGAGTTGAGCTGCTTCCCGGTTCCTTTGTAGATATTGGTTGAACCCCTAACTCCTCCTCTGCTACTTCTTCATGGCCCTTGTATTTTTGGATGTTTGCATAGGAAATAGGCTTCATTGGTTGAATGAGAGCCTCAGTGGAATCCCAGCTTACGCCCGCTTTCTGACATAGACCAGTAATTAAACTAGAGGCAAATAGGGATCCGCCTCTAGCACTGATACAGCCGAGCAGCTGCCTATGAATAACCTTGCCTACATCAATAGAAAGCCCTTTTAGTATTACATAAAGCAAAATGGCCCTTTCCCGCCTGACTTGACTCATGTTAAAACTGGGCATGAATCTGGCTGATACGAAATAGTGCCATGCTTTAGCCACTTTATTCATGTCAGCTCTAGCAAGGTATAACGGATGGCCATTGCTATCCAATTTCCAGGAGGCCCCCCTGTAGCATAGAGTGCAAATAACGTCGTCAAAGTCAATGTAGGATTGAAGAAGCGCCATATATTCATCATCCTCAATATCCGGCAGGGAATAGAATTCATTAATAGTGTGCGGAGTGAATGGCACCACCTTGCCTTTAACCCGTGCTTGATGACGTTCGTGAACTGTAGCATTGGAGTAGAACTCCTGAACTACGGGAATAACTCCTGGTTCTGGATTCCTGCAGAAAATCTCCCAATGCCTATGGAGGATATTGTCTCTGTGAGGTAGCCCTTCGGTGATAAGAAATATACGTTCTGGAACTATAGGTTTATGCACCACCACTTTGATGTGGTGTTGATAAATCGCTTCAGTCACAAAAGCTACGGTGTCGAATGCTGGAGGGTCCTCAGCTCTGTTCTTCCTCTTAGAGATGCCTAATTTGGAAGTTTTTGGAGCCATTGCACTTGGCAAACTCACTGGGGCATTTTATCAAACACCTAGTGTGCACTCTTGAAAAATGGAGAGAATGGATGGTAGATTCGAAGCTTGAAGTCCCAATGTAGTAAAAACCAGTAGCAATGAAGTATAGAGATCAACTTCAGCAGGAAAAACAAAGTAAATCGTACCAAATTCAACGTGATTTGTGGCTGGAAAGTGTGAGATCAAAATTGCTTGAGAACCCTAGAAAATTGCCATTGAATCCAAGCCAAAAGCTGAAAGAAGTGTATAATCCTGCAAAAGAAGATGAAAAATCATGTAATTTCAGCAAGATAACGTAGTAGGAGGTGGATATGGTCGATTCTACGTAAGAAATTGGAGTTGGAGTTGCAAAGGAGGCAAAAACGGAGGGGGGGAGGATGAAGAGCATCGCGATGCTCTTATAGAGAGCGTCGCGGCGCTCTCTGCTGCAGCGCGGATCGCCGCGGTGCTCAGCCATTCTAGGTTCGATGCGCCGCAGCGCTCACCCAGTCTGGGCGGCGAGCGCCGCGGCGCATATGCGTCCGCAGGTCTGTACTTTTTTTTTTTAGAAAAATTAAACTATGAAAAGAAAAATTAAGAAGAAGAAGAATGGATGTTGGGTTGCCTCCCAACCAGCGCCTTTGTTTTACGTCGTTGACTCGACATAGATGCAAAAAATATCAATGAGGGTCTTGAAAAGTTATCCATTGTGCTTCCTCTTACTGAAATCCTTCATAGTAAGGTTTAAGCCTATGCCCGTTGACTTTGAAGCAATGCTGGTTATCCATGCTCTTTATTTCAACTGCACCATGAGGGAAAATATCAGTAACAATAAATGGTCCCTCCCATCTAGAACAAAATTTACCTGGAAACAATCGGAGCCTAGAATTGTAGAGGAGAACTTTCTGTCCTTTGCTAAACTCCTTACGTGAAATCATACGATCGTGTATGAGTTTAGTTTTGGCCTTATAAATATTTGCGTTTTCGTAGGCCTCATTTCTAATTTCCTCCAATTCCTGAAGTTGTAATTTCCTGCATTCTCCACTTTCTTCCACATTCATGTTAAATTTCTTTATAGCCCAAAATGCTTTATGTTCTAATTCAACTGGAAGATGACAAGTTTTACCAAATACTAACCTGTATGGGGACATACCAATTGGGGTCTTATAGGCTGTCCTGTATGCCTATAGAGCATCATCTAATCTGAGACTTCAATCCCGGCGGTTGGGATTTATTGTCTTACTAATGATATTTTTGATTTCTCTGTTGGATACCTCAGCTTGGCCATTGGTCTGGGGGTGATATGCAGTTGACAATTTATGAGTGACATTATATTTCTTTAATAGGGCTTCAATAGTCCTATTGCAAAAATGTGTTCCCCTGTCACTTATCAAAGCTCTTGGAATCCCAAATCTTGAAAAGATATGGGATTTAATGAAATCTGCAACCACTTTAGAATCATCAGTCCTAGTGGGTTTAGCTTCTACCCACTTTGAGACATAATCCACAACCAACAAAATATAATTATATCCAGCTGATAAAGGAAAAGGTCCCATGAAATCAATGCCCCAAACATCAAAAATTTCACAAAACAATATTGGTGTTTGAGGCATCTCATTTTTCCTGGAGATATTACCTGTTTTTTGACAGTTTGTACATGACTTACAAAAATGGTATGAATCTCTGAATATGGTAGGCCAGTAAAAACCGCAATCTAAAACTTTCTTTGCTGTCCTTTTTGCTCCAAAATGTCCACCACATGCATAAGAATGGCAGAAGGTTAGAATGGATAAAACTTCAGAATTAGGAATACACCTTCTTATAATTTGATCTGAGCATTGCTTCCAAAGGTAAGAATCGTCCTATATGTAGTATTTGGCGTCACTCTTGATCCTATTTTTAGCTGCCCTGGTCAAAAGAGGAGGTAACTGATTAGTAGCCAGATAATTTACAATGTTTGCATACCATGGCATATGAATTAAAATTGAAAATAAATTTTCATCTGGAAATAATTCTTCAATTCTCAATTTTTCTTCCACATGTGTCAGGCGGCTTAGGTGATCTGCTACACTATTTTCAGACCCTTTCTTGTCTCTAATCTCCAAATCAAATTCTGTAAGCAGTAGCACCCATCTGATTATCCTAGGTTTAGGCTCCTTTTTCATCACTAAATACCTCAAAGCTGCATGATCAGTAAAAATAATAATTTTAGTGCATATTAAATATGATCTAAATTTTTCTAATGCAAAGACTACAACTAAGAGTTCTTTTTCAGTGGTGGTATAGTTCTTCTGGGCATCATTCAGTATTCTGGAGGCATAATATATCACATAGGATGTGTTTCCAATCCTTTGGCCTAGTACTGCTCCAACGGCATGGTCACTGGCATCACACATAATTTCAAAAGGGATGTTCCAATCTGGTGCTTGGATGATTAGAGCTGAAATCAAGGACTCTTTTAATTTGTCAAAAGCTTCCTTGCATTCTCCATCAAATTCAAAAGAGACATCCTTCTGAAGCAATTTGCACATAGGTGCTGCTTTCTTAGAAAAGTCCTTTATGAATCTCCTATAAAAACCTGCATGGCCAAGAAAAGAACGAACTTCCCGCACACAAGTGGGATAAGGTAGAGTTTGTATAATATCAATCTTTGCCTTATCTACCTCTATTCCTCTTTTTGAGACAACATGGCCTAAAACTATACCTTGTTCAACCATAAAATGACACTTTTCAGAATTTAAAACAAGGTTAGTTTCTTGACATCTTTTCAAAATTAGTGAAAGGTTATGCAAACAATCATCGAATGAATTCCCATAAACTGAAAAATCATCCATAAATACCTCAATAAATTTTTCAAGGTAATCTGAGAATATGCTAACCATACACCTTTGAAAAGTGGCAGGGGCATTACAAAGCCCAAATGGCATGCGCCTATATGCGAATGTCCCAAATGGACAAGTGAAGGTTGTCTTTTCCTGGTCTTCCGGAGCAATTGCAATCTGGAAATAGCCTGAATAACCATCAAGAAAACAATAGTAAGGTTTACCAGATAATCTTTGAAGCATTTAATCAATAAAAGGTAAAGGAAAATGATCTTTTAGGGTTACAGAATTTAATTTTCTATAATCTATACAAACCCTCCACCCATTTTGAATCCGGGTGGGTACCAATTCCTCATTTTGATTTTTCACCACAATTATTCCTATTTTCTTGGGAAGCACTTGCACTGGGCTAACCCAATGACTGTCTGAAATATGGTATATTACCACAACCTCCAACAATTTAAGAATTTCTTTCTTCACTACATCCATCATAGGTGGATTTAGCCTTCTTTGGGGCTGTCTAGATGGTTTAGCTCATTCTTCCATCAATATTCTGTGCATACATGTAGAAGGGCTTATTCCCTTAAGATCAGCTATGGTCCAACCTATTGCAGTTTTGTGTTCTTTAAGAACTTGGATTAGCTTTAGCTCTCGATCATTTTCAAGCTTGTTGGAGATGATAACAGGAAGTGTTTCTCCTTCTCCCAAGAATACATATTTGAGGTGATCAGGGAGTGGCTTCAGTTCAGGAGTAGGAGCCTGCACAACAGAAGGTAAAAGAGAAGTATCAGAAATTGGTAATTCTATATAAGAAACATTACCTGTTGGTGGTTCTTCTGAAAAACCATTTAGTGCAGCCAGTTCCTCTTTCGTTTCTTCATCCAATTCTATCTCACCATCATCCTCTTCTATGGATTTGCTCACAATCACATCCAATTTATCCTGTCCATCTAATTCAAATACATCATGTGCTAGGGAATCAAAGATATCTATAGAATAAATAGGAGTATCATCACCTGGATGTTTCATGGCTTCATACATATTAAAATTTATTACTTCACCATCAAATTCCATAGTGAGTGTGCCATTATGAACATCTATCTTTATTTTTGAGGTTTTCAAAAATGGTCTCCCTAACAATATTTGGGGATGTAAAATCCCCATTTTCCATGTCTAGAACATAAAAGTCTGCAGGGAAAACCAAATCATCTACCTGTACCAAAACATCCTCAATTACTCCCTTAGGATATGCAGTGGACCTGTCAGCTAATTGAATAACCACATTAATAGAGTTCAATGGTCCTAATTTCAAGGAAGCATATATAGAATATGGCATGACATTTATGGAAGCTCCTAAATCCAACATAGCTTTTTCAACATGAGTATCCCCAATTTTACATGGAATGGTAAACATACCTGGATCCTTGCATTTAGTGGGGAGTTTTGTTTGTATCATGGCAGATACGTTCTGACTCATTTGAACCTTTTCAAACCCCTTCAATTTTTGCTTTCTTTTTTGAGTGCATAATTCTTTCAAGAACTTTGCATATCTTGGTACCTGCTTAATAGCATCTAGGAGGGGAATATTAACTTCACATTTTCTAAAGATATCATACAATTCAGAAGTTTTCTCATTTAGCCTATTCTCTTTAAGAGCTTCTAGAAAAGGAGGCACTACTTCATAATTTAAATTAGAAGGAGACTTACCTGTAGGTGCTTCCTTCTCCTTAATTGATGTTTCAATTTTCTTAGGAGAAGAGGGTGCTGGTGGACTTTCAATCTCCTTACCACTCCTTAAAACAATTGCACTAGCATTCTCTCTAGGGTTCACCACAGTTTGTGAAGGTAACTTACCTGAGTTTTGAGCATCCAATCGACTCACTGTGGTTGCTAACTGTCCTACTTGAGTTGTTAGGTTCTGAATGCTAGCTCTTGTCTCTTGTTGAAATTGATGAGAGTTATGTACAAGAGTTTTCACAATGTCTTCCAAAGGATTACTTACCTGTTGATCCTGGGGTGCATTCTGTCTAGGATAATAGGCTTGTTGATTTTGTTGAAAATTTTGTCCCGCAGGCCTATTTTGTGCACTCCCATATCTGAAATTGGGATGATCCTTCCATCCAGGATTGTATGTATTGGCATATGGATCATACCTTTTTGGTTGGCCAGGAAAACCTCCTACAGCATTCGCTTGTTCTGTGGATTCTTCTTGAAGTGTAGGACACATGTCAGTTGGGTGTCATGTGGCTAAGCATATTCCACATACTTTAACTTGCTGTAGTGTACCTGTAGCCATTTGACGTACAAGAGAAGTAAGTTCAGATATTTGATTCTGAAGAGAAGTAGTACTTACCTCCTGGGCATGTCTAATAGGAGGATCATGCCTAACGCCAAATTGTTGTGAATTGGCAGCCATATTTGATATTAAGATTCTGGCTGCCTCAGGAGTCTTATCTACTAGTGCTCCTCCACTAGCTGCATCTATCATGCTCCTATCTCCCTGCAAAAGACCTTCATAAAAATATTGGATTAGTAGCTGCTCACTAATCTGATGATGTGGGCAGCTTGCACAAAGTTTCTTAAACCTTTCCCAATATTCATAAAGTGTTTCACCATGCAATTGCCTAATGCCGCATATTCCTTTCCTAATAGTAGCGGCTCTAGATGCAGGAAAATAATGCTCTAAAAACATTCTCTTCATCTCATTCCAAGTAGTGATAGTACCAGAAGGAAAATAATACAACCAATCTTTGGCTGAATCTTTTAAGGAAAAAGGAAAAGCCCTGAGTTTTATTTGTTCCTCAGTTACTCCAGGGGGCTTCATACTGGTACATACTACATGGAACTCCTTCAGATGTTTATGCGGGTCTTCACCTGCAAGACCATGAAAACTTGGTAAGAGATGAATTAATCCAGATTTCAACTCAAAATTAACATTATCATCAAGATTAGGAAAAGTAATGCATAAGGGTTGCTGATGCAAATCAGGAGCTGCAAGCTCCTTCAGAGTGGGGTGTCTAGCCATGATCACTTCCTCCTTATCCTGATCAACGTCTTCTTGAATTTCTCTTCTATGCTTGTATATAGATTTTCCAATATCTGGATTGAACTGTAAATCTCGAGAATTAGAAGAACGAGTTACAGGCATAAATCAAAAAAATCACAAAAAGTAATGACGCGGTCCCCGGCAATGGCACCAAAATTGGCGTGCACTGTCGCAGGTGCACCCAAATTAATACCTTACCTCAAAACTAACCTATAGTAGTGGGAGTAAGGGTCGATCCCACAAAGACTGAAATTACCTTATGTGATTAAAAGGGGGGAATTGATAATCGCAAATTAAGTAAAGTAAATAATAATGAAAATAAATAAGCGAAAGTGATTAATGATAAAGACGTTGGTTTCGGTTAGTATCCACCGTCAATGGATTACATTGATCATCAACAACATAATCAATATGTAAATGAACATCTATCATTGGGGTTTTAACCCTGTTTCTCCTTAAGCCTAGCAAATTAATGATAATCACACTAATAAAACCATAATCAACAAGCCATCTTTTAGCACATTGGTAAAATATAACTTGTTAACCGCATGAAGAACTAGAGAAACTGACAGAGCTAAACAAATTTAAACACATCGGCTATATCTAATTTAGTCAATCATTCATCATAGGTTCAATGATTTATAATCCAAAACCCTCAAACCTATTTGCCTCACGAATCGCAGAATTAAAAACTTTGTTCAAAACACAATTCAGCTGTAGATTAAAACAGACGAAATACTAGTAGGCCTCCTAGCAATCATATGAATAATCATTAAAAATAAGAACAGATGAACAATCAATATTCAAAACAAATTGAAATAATAACATCAGATCCACATCTCACAATGTATAAAAATCCCTTGAGGTTTCAACTCACCTCAACCAACTAAAGAGAATTAGCCACGCAGGGCCATAAGATAAACAAAAGAAGAATTGAAGAATGTAGATGAAGAATTCGGTGAAGGATTGGATCCTTCTCTGGTTGCTTTCCTCTCTTTTTATAGAATTTTCCCTCCTAATCGAAGTCAGAACGTATTTTAGGTCAAATTCCCGTCCATTCCCTTCAATTTTGAGCGAAAACGACCTAAAATCGCGAAATCAGCACATCCCCTACGACGCACGAGCGCCGCGGCGCTTAAGTAGAGTGCCGCGGTGCTACGGAGTTCTTGCCACGGGGCGCCGCGGCGCGCTGGGTTGAGCGCCGCGGCGCTTGCTCCTAGAAAGGAAAGCAAGACAAGAACATGAGTTGTCTTTCTTAAAAAAAACAACCAAGTACATCCTAATTGTTATAAGGTAGACCCATGATTATGAAAGGTGAACCACTTGATTGTTTATTTAAGCAAAACCTACCCTTATAACATTATAATTTCATCCAAGTGAGGGAGAGGAAAAATATAAGCAAGGTAGAGTGAGGAAAGGAAAGAAAGAGGGGAGAAGAGAGGAAGGAAGAGGAAAAAGAAGTCTAGAGGACTAAGTACTCAAGGTAAGTTATCTTAATCTCTAATTGAATCCATCTTTTCTCTTCATCCTTAGGGTTCAAAACTCACCCTCCTTCTATTATTTAAGTTGCTAGAAAAGCTAAGGGAAGGGAGGAATCTTGCTACTTCCTTTAAGAGGAAACCAGAAAAAGAATTCAATAAGTGAGCTAGGGAGATCTTTAGGTAAGTTTAACAATATATCATTTTGAATAAAGGTTTGAAATTTGTAACATTTATATAAGATTTTGATCTTAGAACTTTTATGAAATTTACAATATTTGCTACTTTGATGATTGGTCATGGATGTTGCTATATCATGTTACATGTTATCTTGCATATTATGAATGTTTTGAACATTTCGTTTGTTGTGAAAAGTTCTGCATTGGTATCACTATGGGTAGCAACATTTTAGGATTTTTATGCTACTATTTTGTATATTTGAATGCGGTAAAAAAATTGATGGAATATGATTAGTTATAAATTAGGAAGAAAATGGAAGAGGACGTAATATAATGCTAAACTAAAACCTTAGCAAGCAATGGTTTGGTTAGGAAACTGGATTTCTGAGTAACTAAGGAAGCTTCTGTTTTTAAAATTCTGGGAAGAATTAGTTAGGAATTAAAGGAAATGGTTAACATAGAAAATGTAGATATATGTCTCATGAATTTTTAGCCATTGGAATTATTTAATTTGGGGTCCAGATGAGGGAGATGTTGTCTGGTTAGCAAGCAATGGTCAAAAAATAGTTAACGAGGGAAGAATTTGTTAGGTACTCTTTTGTGTTTGAATTTCTCAGATAAATCTGTAGGGAATTAAAATAAATTCTTAACTTGATATATATATATATATATATATATATATATATATATATGTCTTAAAAAATTTTAGCCAGCGAAATCATTCAAATTAGAATCAATATGAGGGAGATATGGTCAAATTAGTAAGCAGAGGTTAGAAACTAGCTAACCAGGGAAGAATCTGTTAAGTATGCTTCTATGTTTAAATTTATGGGAGATATCTATAGGGAAGTAAAGGAAATTGTTAACATAATAAATATAGATATATGTATCACGGATCTATAGGCTTTGAAATCAATTAATTGGGAGTCAATATGAGGGAGATATGGCTGATTAATGAGTAGAGGTAAGAATTAGTCTAGAATAAAGGGTGGTAAATGTAAGCATTTGTATTTTTTTTTTAGGAATAATTTGTAATGACTCTGAAGAAATTATAAACATTAAAGTTGTATATAAGTGTCTTAGCTTTTTATATGCTTTGGAATCACCTCAATTGGAGTTTGTATGAGGGAGATATGGTCAGATTAGTAAGTAGAGGTCTGAATCTACCTAAGAAGAAATAACATTGAATTTGAAGGAGTAGTACCACCACTATTACTTATGATTTCACTAAAATGTTCAACATAAGGGTTTTATAGGATTGAATTATCTTTCAATTAACACCAAGATGACCTTAATTGGATTTAAAATGAGGTTGTTATGCTCTGTTTAGTGAGAGAGGAAAATAGTATTTGAAAAAGAAGAATCTTATAATTGGAAATAATAAATGACTAGTGTATGTCATAGCCATTTCCATTGCATAAACTCCTTACCATTTTAAGTGTGTAATTTTGACATGAAAATATTTTATAAAGTGATATTTGAAAATGATTATGTTCTTGGCCAAATTGTATTTTACCAATGATTTTTTGTAATAATTATGCTTTAAGATAAGTTATGGCATGTGAGTATAATGAACATAATTGTTATTTAAATCATATTTTTGGCTATTAACGTAAAAAGAAAAGAAAAGAAAAGAGACGATTACGGTCACATAACGGTCCTTATGGTGCACCAGTAGGGGACGCCCTACTCACGTTTATGATTATGTTAATGAGAAAAGAAAAAGAAAGTCTACCATATCAGATAGAGCGAGAAAAGCCCGTACTAGAGAATAGAAAGTACTCATCCTGACTAGGGTAGTTTGATATAAAAATAAGTTGATAGTCATCATATGATATTCTAAAAATAGTTATTCATGCCATACATATCATTTTTGTATAATTTTCATGTGCATTGATAAAGTGCATTCATGTGACCTAAGATATTTGTTGTAGCTTATACAGATGAACATGATGTGATGATCTATATTAATGATAATTATGATTTATTGTTGAACCTACTCGGATTTATTTTTCACTATATTTCTATATCATGTTCAGAGGACTAGATAAGCAGATATTCTCTTTGACCAGCTTTTAGCGTACGTTGAGTCGAGTTGGCTAAGATCCTGGTGAGGGTGCAACCACCCGCACTCATATCCCTAGAACAGGTCAATGTGGATGAATAAGATGTAGACATATATGTGTTTGATTTGTGTACGGATATTGTTAATTAATGATGTATAAACCTTAATTATAATTGGTTAATTTAATTGAATGTTTTTATGAATTAAATAGTTATAAGTAAAGAGGTAATAACGTCATAGAATTTTTAAAATATTTATATGTATACATGTAAAAAAATAGAGTTGTTACATAATTGGTATCAAAGCAGATCGATCCTAGATGGCCAGTAGGTGGATGGTTATTTGAATCAATCTTATAGTGTCTTGAGTATGTTGTGGTTATGTTGTGGAAGGGATCAGTGATTTCATATAGGTATGAAATTACTAGTGTTTCCTATCTATATGTCGAGGTGGTGTTATGACTGCTGTTAAATATTTTTGAAACTAAATATTGGGCTTGATCACCTCAATAGCAACATAACTATGTTTTTGCCACAATAGGAAATGGCACCATCAAGGAGGAATCCAGCAAACAATGCGGAGGAAACTCTGCATAACCTTGCCATGGCAATTCGAGACCAAGTCATGTCCACGAACCAAATTCTACAATACCTCCAGCATGCTAATAACACGAATGGTAAGAATGGTGCTAATAACCCGAATGGTAAGAATGTTGCTAATAACCGAATGGCAGGGAATGATAACAGCATGTCTGAATTCTTAAGGACTAGACTACCTTCTTTTCAAGGCGGCTTTGACCCGATTATAGCTGAAAGATGGATAAGGGAAATTTCTCATCCAAGTGAGAGAGAGGAAAAACATAAGCAAGGTAAAGTGAGGAAAGGAGAGAAAGAGAGGAAAAGAGAGGAATAAGAAGTCTAGAGGACTAAGTACTCAAGGTAAGTTAGCTTAATCTCTACTTGAATCTATCTTTTCTCTTCATCCTTAAGGTTCAAAACTCACCCTCCTTCTCTTATTTTAGATGCTAGAAAAGCTAAGAGAAGGGAGGAATCTTGCTACTTCCTTCAAGAGAAACAAGAAAAAGAATTCACTAAGTGAGCTAGGGAGATCTTTAGGTAGGTTTAACAATATATCTTTTTGAAGAAAGTTTTGAAATTTGTAATATTTATATGGGATTTTGATCTTAGAACTTTTATGAAATTTACAATATTTCTTACTTTGATGATTGATCATGCATGTTTCTATATCATGTTATACATTTCCGTTAGTGTGGAAAGCTTTGCATAGGTATGGCTATGGGTGGAAAAATTTTATAATTTTTATGCTGCTATTTTATATAATTTGAATGAGGTGAAAAATTGATGGAATATGATTAGATGTAAATTAGGGAGAAAATGGAAGAGGATGTAATATAATGCTGAACTAAAACCTTAAGAAATGTTTGGTTAGGAAATTGGATTTCGGAGTAACAAGAGAAGCTTCAGTTTTTGAAATTTTGGGAAGAATCAGTTAGGAATAATAAGAAATATTTAACATGTAAAATGTAAATATATATCTCACGAATTTTAAGCCACTAAAATTACTTAATTTGGAGTCTAGATGAGGGAGATATTGTCCGATTAGTAAGTAGTGGTAAAAAAATGGCTAACCAGGGAAAATTATGTTAAGTATGCTTCTATGTTTGACTTTTTAGGTAACATCTGTAAGGAATTAAAGAAAATTTTTAACATAATAAATATAGATATATGTATAACGGATCTATAGGCTTTGAAATAACTTAATTTGGAGTCATGATTGATTAATGAGTAGAGGTAAGAATCAGTCTAGAATCCAGGGTGGTAAATATAAACGATTTTGTTTTCGATTTTCTAGGAATAATTAATAAGGAATCTGAAAACATTATAAAAATTAAAGTTGTATATAAGTGGCTTAGCGTTTTATAGACTTTGGAATCATCTCAATTGGAGTTCATATGAGGGAGATATGGTGCGATTAGTAAGTAGAGGTCTGAACCTTCCCGAGAAGAAATAACATTGAATTTGAGGGAGTAGTAACACTACAATTACTTAAGATTTCACTAAAATGTTCAACATAAGGGTTTTAGAGGATTGTCTTATCTTTCAATTGAAATCAAGCTCACCTCAATCGGATTTCAAATGAGGGTGTTATGCTCTGTTTAGTGAGAGAGAAAAATAATACTTAAAAAAGAAGAATAATCTTATAAATGAAAATAATAAATGACTAGTGTATGCCATAGCCATTTCCATTTCATGAACTCCTTATCATTTTAAGTGTGTAATTTTGACATGAAAATATTTTATAAAGTGATATTTGAAAATGATTATGTTCATGGCTAGATTATATTTTACCAATTATTTTTTGTAATGATTATGCTTTGATGATAAATAATGGCATGTGAGTATAATGAACATACTTGTTATTGAAGTCATATTTTTGGCTATTAACATGAAAAGAAAAGAAAAGAGACAAGCACGGTCACATGGCGGTCTATGTAGTGCACCAATAGAGGACGCCCTACTCATGGCTATGATTATGTTAATGAGAAAAGAAAGAGAAAGTGTGCCGTGTCAAACGGAGCGAGAAAAGCCCATACAAAAAGTAGAAAGTAATTACCATGACTGGGGTAACTTGATATGAAAATAAGTTGATATTCATCATATGATATTCTGAAATTAATTATTCATGCCATATATCTCATTTCTGTATAATTTTCATGTACATAGATAAACTGCATTCATGTGATCTAAGATATTTTTTGTAGCTTATACAGATGAACATGACATGATGATATATATTAATAATAATTATGATTTATTGTTGAAGCTACTTAGATTTAATTCTCACTATATTTTCATATAATGTTCAGAGGACTAGATATGTAGATATTCTCTATGACCGGCTTTTAGTATACGTTGGATTGAGTTGGCTAAGATCCAGATGAAGGTACAACCACCAGCACCCGTATCCCCAGAATTGGTCAATATGGATGAATAAGATGTAGTCATATATGAGTTTTATTTACTTACGGATGTTGTTAATTAATGATGTGTAAATCTTAATTATACTTGGCTAAATTAATTGAATTTTATTATGAATTAAATAGTCAGAAGTAAAGAAGTAATGACTTCATGAGATTTTAAATATATATATATATATATATATATATATATATATATATATATATGTCTGTGTGTTTGTGTGTGTGTGTAAAAAAAATTGGAGTGTTACACATGGATCCTTTATTGCACTCAAAATGCAATGTTTTATCTTACTGAAACGTTACATTTTGTGACAAAACATTGAGACCATCCACTAGGTGACTAATTAAAGAAACTAGCCGACTGAAATATAACCATTTGATTGATTTAGTAGCTGTTAATTACTAGATTTTGGTAATAAAGCAACCAGACGACTAGTTAATTCACCAATTAACTACTTCATTAGCTACTTAAAAGAAATTGTGATTTAGTTGCTCAATATAGGCATCAGTGGACTAGTATTAGACAAAAAAAACATATTGAACTTGTGTAAAATAGTCCAATGCCCAAAACATCAGTCAATTGATGTTCACCCTTAAACCTAGAATCCATAGAATTTTCATCATTATTTATCTCAAAAGCTTCCTTGTTTTGTAATAATAGCCAAAAACTTCCTCCTAAACACCATTTAAACCAAAAATCCCAGCTCAAATCATTATTTATCCCCAAACTTTTATAAAATTTTACAATTTATAGTCATTACTTATTCATATTTCATGTTTCTCGCTCTTTTTACCAAAATGCAACATTTCGTCTAATATATTCATTTTGGTAACATAGCATAAAAGCCATGAAGTACAGTAAAGCAGGAAACGTGAATAGGGTTGTTGAATGAAGGAGTAACAAACCAACAGGAAATAAAGTTGTTGAATAAAGTAGCAATAAATGCATCCTTCTATAGAGGTTGATTTGAAGCCTAAGCTAGGAATGGAATTTGATACACTGTAGAAGCAACATGGAAGTTTTGGGTTGATTATGATGGAAAAATAGGATTTTTGAGCCAAAAAATATTATTTCAATTGTAGTAAAAAAGATAGATCAATAACTTCATGTAAATTTGTTTGTTGTAAAGAGAGGTTTCAAAAGGCTGATAAAAAAGATATAATGACTATAAATCCTCAGTTTGAGGCTAGGACCGATTGTAAAGCAAGAATATAAGTCACACTTAAGAATAGAAGATATAAAATCAATGACTTGGTTGAAGAACATAATCACTTGCTATATCTTCCAAAAACGGTTCATATGTTAGTATGATAATGTAAATTTTCTAAAGTTCAAGCCAATGAGATTGAGTTGGCTAAGGATTCTAGGTTTCAACATAAAGTATCTTTTGATTTAATGAGTAGACACATGGGAGGAAGAGCTAATCTTGGTTATACTTGATTGGATGCAAAAATTTATATTTGATCTAAAAGGCAAAGAACCATAGTGTATAAAGAAGTTGGTTGTCTATTACAATATTTTCAATGTTAGTTGTTGGAAAATCCATCATTTTTTATGCTTATCAAATGTATATAGAGGAACAAATAACTAATATCTTTTAGTTTGATGTAAGAATATTGATTGATTATAGCTATTTTGGTGATGTGGTATCTCTTGACACAACGTATAGTACTAACAAAGCACACTGACTGCTTGCTTTATTTGATGGATTCAACCATTTTAGAGGAGTGGTGATTTTTGGAGTGGCATTATTGTATGATGAAATAGTGAAGTTATTTAAATGGCTCTTGAAAACTTTTTTGGAGGCACATAGGCAAAAAATGCCTCTTACTATTTTTAGCAACCAAAATAAAGAAATAGCAAAGGCATTACTTGAGGTGATGCAAAAACATCACATAAATTATGCACATGGCATTTTATGCAAAATGGAATCACACACTTGAACAACATAATGAAGTATAGCTCTCATTTTTTGACTGACTTCAAAAAGTGCATAAATGAATATGAAGAGGAAACATAATTTGAAGTGGAATGGAACAAATTGTAGTCAAAATATGGTGTTAATGAAAATACATGACACAAATCTTTGTACAAGATAAAGGAGAAATGGGTAGCTTGTCATATAAAGAAAACTTTCACAATTAGTATATGGAGCACACAACTTAGTAAAAGTTTAAATTTTTACTTTAAGAGTTACATGAAATTGAAGTTAGACATTCTTCGATTATCTAAACACTTTGAGAAGGTTGTGGAAGATAAGTACTCCAATGAGTTAAAGTGTAAATTTGAGTAATGATAGAAAATACCCAAATTGAAAATGGAGAATTCGCTTATGTTGCAATTACTCGCTCATATTTATACCATCACTATCTTTGATTTGTTCTAGAAAAAGTTTGATCTATACGTGTTTGCATCTATAAAACATAGAAATAAAATTCAATCACTGTTTGAATATATTATTACTATAGTTAATCAAGAGGGAGAATATAGAGTTTCGTTTGATCATGTCAACATGTCTATTTCTTGTAACTATAGCAAGTTTGAAACTTTTGGTATATTTTGCTGCCATGCCTTGAAGGTGTTTGATATGATGGATGTTAAAACACTTCTCGATCAATACATATTAAAGAGGTGGACAAAAGAAGTGAGGAAAAGTGTGATCCAAGATGTAAGGATAAATAAAGTTAAAGAAGAGCTAAGGCTGAAGAGCATGCAATGGTATAAACAATTCTATCCTGAATTAATAAGATTGGAAAATGAAGTGTCTAACTATCTTGAAGCATTTTTTATGGTAAATAAAGTCATGGATGAATTGAGAAAGTAAGCGATGCAGCTTTATTTAAGGCAAAATAGCCCAAAATAGGCTACCACAACATCGACCAGTGAATGCATCACTTTCTACAGGTAGTATGAGGTAAGGTATTAATTTGGTATACTCGTGAAAGTATCACCAAATTTTGTCTTCATTGCCAGGGACTGCGGTTTATTATCTTTTGTAATTTTTACTTTTATTTATACCTATTACTCGATCTTCTAACTCTTAAGATTTACAGTACAATCCAGACATTGAAAAATCTATATACAGGCATAGAAAAGAAGTTCAAGGGGATATTGATCAGGAAAAAGATAAAGTAGTCATGGCTAAGAATCATACTCTAAATGAGCTTACAGCTCCAGATTTGCACCAACAACGCTTATACATTAATTTTCCTAATCTTGATAAAAATATTAATTTTAAATTCAAATCTTGACGGATTCATCTCTTACTCAATTTTCATGGTTTTGCAAGAGAAGACCCATATAAGCACTTAAAGGAATTTCATGTTGTGTGTACCAGCATGAAACCCCCTGGAGTAACTAAAGAACTAATTAAACTCAAGGTTTTTTCTTTCTCTTTAAAAGATTCAGCCAAAGATTAACTATATTATTTACCATCTGGCACTATCAGTGCTTGGAATGAGATGAATACGTTATTTTTATAAAGATATTTCCCTGCATATATAGCCGTAAATATAAGAAATGAAATATGTAGCATTAGAAAATTATATGGAGAAACTATTTATGAGTATTGAGAGAGATTTAAAAAGCTTTGTGTAAGCTACCTACATCATTAAATCAGTGAGCAACTACTAATCCAATATTTTAATGAAGGTCTTTTGTAAGGTGACTAGAGCATAATAGATGTAGCTAGGGGAGGTATACTAGTAGGTAAGACTCTTGAAGCAGTCAGAATATTGATATCAAATATAGCTACTAACTCCCAATAGTTTGGCATTAGGCATGAGCCGTCCGTTAGGCCTGCCCATGAAGTAAGTAATTCTTCCTTTGGGAAATAAATGTTTGAACTTACCTCTATTGTCCATCAATTTGTTACACGTCCACCCCAACTGATTAAAGTTTGTGGAATATGTTCAGTAATGGAGCATTTAACTGATATGTGCCTAATAGTTCAAGAAGAATCCACAAAACAAGAAAATGTGGTTGGTGGTTTTCCTAGACAGCCAAAGAGGTATAACCCCTACTCTAATACATATAATCTTAGATGGAAGGATCATCCTAAATTTAGGTATATGAATGCACAAAATAGACATACAGGATAAAATTTTACAAATTTTCAGCATAACCAACAAGTTTATTATCCTAGACAAAATACATCTCAAGATTCTCAAGTAGGTAGCTCCTTAGAAGAATTAGTTAAACCTTTTACTGAATCTACTACTAAGTTGAAATAGGAATCAAAGTAATTTTAGCAAGAAACAAGAGCCAGCATCCAAAACATGGCAAATCAAATAAGCCAACCAGTAACTACAGTTAGCCAGTTAGAGGCTCAAAATTCAAGTAAGTTACCCTATCAAACTATGGTAAATCCAATAGAAAATGTAAGTTCCATCATGCTAAAAAGTGATAAAGAGGTTGAGATTCTAGTACAAGAAGTACTAGCACCATTAGAGCAAAAGGAAGAAATAAATAATGTACTCACAAAAGATAAGCTCCCACCTCTCCTTGAATATGAACCAGTATCACCATTTCCTAAAGATCTTAAAGAAAATAGGATGAATGAGAAAACTTCTTACTTATATGAAACCTTTAGAAAGTGTAAGGTAAATCTTCTTCTTTTAAATGCCATCAAATAGGTTCCTCGTTATGCAAAGTTCTTATGGGAACTATGTACCCAAAAAAGGAAGCAGAAGTTCAAAGGATGTGAGAAAGTAAAAGCAAGTGATCATGTTTCTACAATTATTCAAAGAAAACTCCTTACAAAGTGTAAGGGCCCAAGTATGTTTCTATCTAGCTTGCATTATAGGCTATACCAAATTTGAGAAGGCTATGTTAAATCTAAGAGCATATATTAATTTCATGACATACTTTGTTTATGCAGCTTTAGCACTAGGACCTTTGAAAGAAACTAGTGTTATAATTCAATTGGCTAACAAATCTAATATCCTTCCTGAGGATGTAGTAAAGGATGTTTTAGTGCAAGTTGATGATTTAATTTTTGCTACTGATTTTTATGTACTTAATATGGAGAATGGTGATTAAACTACTTTAATTTTGCTACGGAGACTATTATTAAAGACATCCAAAGCCATAATAGATGTTCATATTGGCACACTAACAATGCAATATGAAGGCAAAATTATAAAGTTTAGTAATTTTAATGCCATGAAAGATCTTACTACCTATGCTATTAATATAATTGACTCTATAGGACATGATGTTCTATTAGTAAGCCTTTGAGAAAAAAGAAGAGGAACCAGCCTTGAATATTAACTTGTAGGAAAATATTGGTGCATTAAAAGTAGCTCCAAAAGTGCAACTAACAGGTAAGGACCCTCTTACTTTATTTCCAATTTTTGATGAAACACTTGCATCTCATATTTTGTAGGATCCTGGATTATACTTGGATCATCTTCTTGGTCACCTACAGTACTTGGCAATTAGAAAGGCACCACCTATCATAGTTACAAAAAATCTGGGTGCTCAAAAAGAGGAAGCATTAATAAATATTTTTCAAGAACAAGGAACTGCCATTGCAAGAACTATTGCAAACCTTAAAGGCATAGATCTAGCTATAGAATTGCATCAAGCTTTATCAGTCAAAAGGATTAAACCTCGCAAAGGTAAGAAAAATTTTCCTTGGTTTTAACCCCTTGTCATTACTAATGTGTTTGCTTATAATGCAGTAGAACTTCAAATCTTGAATCAATCCTAGAAATTTCAAATTAAAATGGACATCAAGGATCTTCCTTAAATGTAAAAGGGAGCTTAAGTCGAACCAACAACTTTAAATAAAAGCGCTTATTGGGAGACAACCCAACATAGTCTTTTCTTGTATAAAAAAAATGGAAATCAGAAAAATTTAGGGTCCCGTAATGCAACACTCTTATCCTATCCTAAAAAAATTCAAAGAAGTTTGTTTAACTTATATCTCTTCATATCTCCCTCCTGAATTTTTTTTTTGCATTGAAGACAATATAAAGTTAAGTGTGAGGGTGGAAGTATATTCGCCTAAATAATTGTGTCCATATTTGAGCATCAATTATATGATTTTCACTATCATTGCAATTTATTGTAACAACTCCATTTATGTAACAATTTTTTTTTTATAATTGTAAAATTCCATGAAGTTATTACCTTTTTACTACTTAACTCATAATAACATTTATTTGATTTAACCAACCGTAACTAAGGTTTAAAATCTACCATTATTATTGATACAATACTGAATTCACATACACATCATTAGTTTACAAACATCCGTACAAAATTTTAACATATACATGTACATATGAGGCATAATCATCCACGTAGACTACTTCTGAGGACACTGGTGCAGGTGGCGGCACCTCCATCGGAATCTCAATCATGTCTACTACTGATACATTTGATATAATCGGTATTTGCCCAAGGTACGGCACCTCGATCCAACGTACAACAATAATAAGAGTCATGAAAAATAGTTACATATTTAATCTTCTGAATATGATATGAAAAAATAGTGAGAATTAAATCTCAGTAGGTTCAACAATAAATCATAATCAATATAGTTCATCACTTCATGTTCATCTGTATAAACTACAGCAAATACCTTAGGTCACTTTCTTTATGCATGGCCTCTAGTCACTTTTCTCCTACTTATATCATTTTCAACACATCTTGTCACAAATTTAATACAACATTCTTCATCAATTTGGTTTCTATTAATATACAATAGTTAATTAGGTTTATTTAGAGTAGACAAAATATTAAAAATAAGTTTTATCAACTTCCAAACCGGCCTAAATGTATCTTATAACACGTCTTTACCATTTACTATAAAACAGCCATGCTTTAGGCTTCAAAATACCATTTTCAGCATAGAACACGGCCTGACCATACCTTGAAACACGGCCATGCTTTATGTTGAGTTATTACCAGATGCAGGTTTTCATCCTGTCTGACCTTCTCTCACTAATTGGAGCATAACTCCCTCATTTTAACTCTAATTTAGATGATCTTAGTGTCAATTTAAAGATAGAACAATTATCTAAAACTATTATGTTGAATAGCTTAGCTAAATATTAAGGACTATTGGTGATATTACTTCCTTTATTTACAAGTTATTTCTTCTCGGGTAAGTTCTGACCTCTACTTACTAATCTGTCCATATCTCCCTCATGAAAATTCCAAATTGAGTGATTCCAGTGGTTAAAATTCCATGACACATATATCTATAATTTTTATGTTAACCAGTTATTTTAATTCCCTACAGAATGTTCCCAAAAATTCAAACACAAAAGCTTTCCTAATAGATTCTTCCATGATTAACCATTTTCTGACCACTGCTTACTAATCATACCATATCTAACTCATATGGACTCCAAATTGAGTGATTCCAGTGGCTAAAAATCCGTGAAACATAGATCTATATTTTTTATGTTAAGAATTTCTTTTAAGTCCCTACATATGTTTCCCAACAATTCAAACACGGAAACATACTTGACAGATTCTTCCCTGGTTAACCATTTTTTGACCACTGCTTCTTAATCAGACCATATCTAACTCATATAGACTCCAAATTGCGTCATTCAAGTGGCTAAAAATCTTTAAAGCATAGATCTACATTGTTCATGTTAAGAATTTCTTTTAATTTTGATATGAACCCCTGATATGAACCTCACCAAAAGTAGTGAGACCTAGAATCAATATAGGATCCGATTGGAAGGATCGTATTCTAATTAGAATTATAAAAAAATAAATTAAAATAAAATGACCTTGACTCGTTATCTATAAAGAGATAAGAACCCAAGGTATAAGAAATATTGCAGACGCCACACTCAAGAAAGAGGAAGAAAATTGTGAGTGATAAGTCTTGCTTGAACGCCACAAGATAAATCTTGATAAGTTCAGAAAAGTTCTTTAAAGAACCAAAGAGAAAACACTCTCAATAATATAAATGATAATCTAAATTGTTCATGAGCATACATGCCTATTTATAGGCCAATAACCTAAACAAACAAGAAAAAGTAATAGAAAACTCCTATAGAGTAAGGAAACCTAGAAATAGGAAACTCTTAGAGAGTTTAGGAAAAACTCTTCTAATCAGACAAGGAAACCATCAAATACTAAACTTGAAACTCCTAGAGAGCTTAGGAAAAACTCTTCTAGTCACACAAGAAAACCATCAAATACTAAACTTTCTTAGTCAAATAAAGTAAAAAAAATCATAATAAAAAAACGTAGCCTAAATTGGGCCATAAAATAATTCATTGATTTTGGGCCCATATTCAATCTTCAGGCTTCAATCTTCTTGTAATTTAGGTTTATTTTTAAATTGGCTGGTCTTAGCCCATATTTAAATGGGCTTTAATGACATGGACCAGTTTTGGCTCTTCTTTTGCAGTAATGCAAGTATCTTCTTGATGGGCCTCTAGGATTAGACTATTAAGTGCTTCTTTGAATATTTTAGCCCGAGTTCTTATAATAGGTCCAACTGGGACTTGAAGCGAGTCCATATTCCCTTTTCGTTTGTCAGCCCTAGCCATGATCTCATCATTCTCCTCCTCTTGAAAAGGATTTGTCCTCAAATCATCACCTACATCCAAAGGAGACAAGTCAGAAACATTAAAAGTTGCACTAACATTATACTCACCTGGAAGATCTAATTTGTAGGCATTATCATTGATCCTTTCAGTCACTTGAAATGGACCATCCCCTCTTGGATGTAATTTAGATTTCCTTTGAGCTGGAAACATTTCCTTCCTCATTTGCAACCAAACCCAATCACTGGGCTGAAATACAACTTTCTTGCGCCCCTTATTAGCTTGTTTGACATATTGCTCAGTTTTTCTCTCAATGTTTTGTCCTTTTCATGAATCTTCCTAACAAATTCAGCTTTCTTCTTTCCATCTAAGTTAACATAATCATCCATCGATAAAGGAATTAAATCCAAAGGAGTTAATGAATCTAAACTATGCACAATTTCGAAATGTGAAAACTTAGTTGCAAAATGCACACTCTAATTATATACAAACTTGACATGTTTCAAAAACAAATTAGACTCAATACTTCTAGGCATGCCATGCAATCTCACAATTTTCTTGAAAAAAAAATTACCAATATGTGATACATCATCGGTTTTATGACATGGTATGATATGTGTCATTTTAGAAAATTTGTCAACAACCGCATATATAGAATCTCTACCCCATTTTGACCTAGGTAAATTCAACACAAAATCTGTAGATAAGTCAATCCAAAGTTCACTAGGTAGATGCAAAGAAGTATATAATCCATTAGGCTTCATTTTAAACTTAGCTTGTCTACAAGTTAAAAACTGTTCACATATTTTTTTTGCATCATATTTCATATGCAGAACATCTAAAGTCTTAGATATGCACAAATGCCACATTAAACCATCTCCATGAGCTTCCCTAACAAGAAAATCCTGCAATGAATATTTAGGCATACACAATTTATTTTCTTTAAACAGAAATTTATTATGCCCAAAGAACTTAACAGATGCCACTTTCTCACATATATTGAGAACATTACCCTGTAAAATAGAAACTTCAATATTGGGTAAGTAAGAGTTAAGCGCATTAATACAATCATTGGCAAAATTGAAAACAAAATATTTTTTTGTCACAATTTCTCTTGCATAAAAATTCATTTGTTTTCTTTCGATTTTTCTTTCGATGACCCAATTGGTTCTTGTAATTTCTCCATCAATTTTCTCAGCCTCTCTTTCATTTTCTCTCTTAACTTTCTCAGCCTCTATCTCTTTTTCTTTCATAATTTTCTCAACCCCTCTCTCTTTTTGTCTCTTAATTTTCTCATCCTCTCTCTCTTTTTCTATCATACTTTTTCTGTCCTCTATCTCTTTTTCTCTCATAATTTTCTCAACATCTCTCTCTTTTTCTCTCTTAATTCTTTCATTCATTTTCTTTTCTTCACTTTCTTTCTTTTGTAACTTCACTTGATCATCATAGTAGTCTCTAACACTTTGAGAACCTTGAGTAGGGCTTTGCAATTTCCTAAACAAGTCCCTATGGTAGTGGCTTGGAATAAATCGCCTCCTCATAACTGCTTTCATCTCCTCCCACGTCTTAATAGGTCGTTCTCCATTTTGTCTCCTGCTTAAAATCAATTTATCCCACCTAATAATAGCATAGTCAGTAAATCCCATAATAGCCAACTTTACCATTTTCAACTCAGAATAGTTGTGACAACCAAACAACAACTCCATCCTTCTCTCCCAATTTAGATAAGTTTCGGGGTCATTTTTGCCTTGAAACGACGGAACCTTTGTCTTAAAACTACTCAAGTTATTATTTTCCCAATTCTTAACTTCTCTAAACCTCCCACCATATTTTCTACTCAAATCGCTGTCAACTTCATCAAAATCATCTCTATACTCTCTACCTTCAAAACTCACTTTTCTCGGTTGAACTATCTCTCTGCTATGCATATTGAGAGTATTTTGTGAATTCTCTACCCGATCTAAATGTTGATGAACTTGTTCTATCTCCTCTTTCAAAACTCGCCTCATCTCACTCACTAAAGTTTTCATCATCAACTTTGAATCCACCATTCTCAACACACCTTCGAAAGTATTTTTGTCCTTGTTGTGTTACATAATTTTCCTGCAAAATAATGTTAGAGTAAACAAATTCTCACAACACTAACTCACGTGTTTCTCTCAAGATTAATGGCACTCACACTCGTGTTTACTCAAATTTTGGTTTTTTCCCTCTTATAAGCTCACACTCTCTTGCATTTTTCCTCTCTTATTCCCCTCTTTCAGTTCTTTATTGAACTCAAACAAACTCACACAAAAATTTTCTTGCAACAATTCAAACTCAACTAATAGAGTACAAAGAACAGAATTTTGAGAAACAAAAGTAATAGAACTTTAGGAAAAAAATGAAATAAAAGACAAGATAAGAAGTTGAATAAGAAAAATCACACCACGAAGCAACTAGAATAGAAAGAAATCAATGACTAGAGAAAAGGAAACAATTGAGATAGCAAAAATAACCAAAATAAGAAAACCAAATATCAAAGCAAGAAAACAAATTGATGAAATTAGAATTACTATATCACTTTGTTTTTTTTTAATATAAAAATGCAAAATCTAGGTGGAACTTGAATTTCAACAACAATTGGTTCTATTTTTTATTTTTGAATTTCTTTTTTTTTTTAAGAATTCTGCACTGCTTTTTTTTTCTTTTTTTTTTCAATTCCAATTTTTTTTTCGAATTTTTTTTTTCAGAATATGCACTTGAACTAAGAACACTAGAAATAAAACGAAAATTAAAAGATAAGAAGAACGAAGAACACAGAAAAAAAAGATACAAGATAGTAAGATGGAATAAAAATAAGAAAACAAATAGGATAGATCAAACTTGATTTAGAACTTAGGCTCTGATACCAAAATGATATGAACCCCTTATATGAACCTCACCAAGAGTAGTGAGACCCGAAATCAATATGGGATCTAATTGGAAGAATCGTATTCTAATCAGTTTTATAACAAAAATAAAATAAAATAAAATGACCTTGACTCGTTATCTATAAAGAGATAAGAACCAAAGGTATAAGAAATATTGCAGACACAAAACTCAAGAAAGAGGAAGAAGATTGTGAGTGATAAGTCTTACTTGAACGCCACAAGATAAATCTTGATAAGTTCATAAAAGTTCTTTAAAGAACCAAAGAGAAAACACTCTCAATAATATAAATGATAATCTGAATTGTTCATGAGCATACATGCCTATTTATAGGCCAATAACCTAAACAAACAAGGAAAAGTAATAGAAAACTCCTATAGAGTAAGGAAACCTAGAAATAGGAAACTCCTAGAGAGCTTAGGAAAAACTCTTCTAGTCAGACAAGGAAACCATCAAATACTAAACTTGAAAATCCTAGAGAGCTTAGGAAAAACTCTTCTATTCACACAAGGAAACCATCAAATACTAAACTTTCCTAGTCAAATAAAGTAAATAAATCATAATTAAAAAAAGCGTAGCCTAAATTGGGCCATAAAATAATTCATTGATTTTGGGCCCATATTCAATCTTCAAGCTTCAATCTTCTTGTACTTTAGGTTCATATTTAAATTGGTTGGTCTTTTCCCATATTTAAATGGGTTTTAATGACATGGACCAGTTTTGGCTCTTCTTTTGCAGTAACGCAAGTATCTCCTTGATGGGCCTCTAGGATTAGACTATTAAGTGCTTCATTGAATATTTTAGCCCGAGCTCTTGTAATAGGTAAAACTGGGACTTGAAGCGAGTCTGCATTCCATTTCTATTTGTCATCCCTAGCCATGATCTCATCAAATTCCCTACAAAATGTTCCCAGAAATTCAAACATAGAAGCTTTCCTAATAGATTCTTCCTTAATTAACCATTTTCTGACCACTGCTTACTAATCAGACCATATTGAGCTCATATGGACTCCAAATTGAGTGATTCCAATGGCTACAAATCTGTGAAACCTAGATCTACATTTTTAGTGTTAAGAATTTCTTTTAATTCCCTACATATGGATCCCAAAAATTCAAATACAGAAGCATACCTGACATATTTTTCCTTGGTTAACCATTTTTTGACCACTGCTTACTAATCGGACCATATCTAACTCATATGAACTCCAAATTGAGCCATTACAGTGGTTAAAAATATGTGAAACATAGATCTACGTTGTTCATGTTGAGAATTTCTTTTAATTCCCTACAAATGAATCCCAGAAATTCAAACACAGAAGCATACCTGACAGATTCTTCCCTGGTTAACCATTTTCTGACCACTGCTTACTAATCATACCATATGTACCTCATATGGACTCCAAATTGAGTGATTCTAGTGCCTAAAAATTCATGAGACAGATCTACATGTTTTATGTTAACCATTTGTTTTAATTCCTTAGTGATTCTTCCCAAAATTTTAAAAATAGAAGCATAAAAGTTTGCCACCCATAGCCATACCTATGCAGAACTATCTACACTAGCCTAAGTATTCAAACATACATCACATGCAAGATTAATATGTAACATGATATAATGACGTCCATGACCAATTATAAAAGTTCTAAGATCAAAATTCCATATAAATGTGACAAATTTCAAAACTTTTCAAAAAGAAATTTTGTTAAACCTACCTTGAGCACTTAGTCTTCTAGATTTCTTCTTCCTCTTTCTTCCTCTCTTCCTCTCTTTTCCTCACTCTACCTTGCTTATATTTTTCCTCTCCCTCACTTGGACGAAATTATAATGTTATAAGGGTGGGTTTTTCTTAAGTAGACTATCAAATAATTCACTATTCATGATCATAGGTCTACCTTATCACAATTAGGATGCATTTTGGTTGACTTTTGGAAAACAAACAACTCATGTGCTTGTCTTCCTCTTCCTTAGTCAAGATATGCATAGGAAAAGGAGATTTGTATTTTGAAAATTATGTTAATATGGTCTTAAGACAAAGGACAAAGTCCCTTTGATTTAGGGATTCATTTCCTTTTTCTTTTGTCTTAATCAAGTATGATAAGTTTGCCTTTTTAGGTGGCAAATTTCCAACCCTTGATTCTTCCTTGCTTAGCTGAAATTATTTGTGTAGGATAAAGATGTTTTGTCATAATGCTATGTATTATTACCCACTTGCTAAAATTATGAGTGTAAGATATAGATGTTTTGTCATAATGCCATGTATTATCATACCACTTGCTAAAATTATGAATGTACGATATCACACCACTTGCTGAATTTTTGTCTTAATGCCATGTAACCTAATCTTTATTATTATTACACTATTATTTCATCACATGATTTATTTTATTTTATTTTTCCTCTTGGATTTGGGCTCATTCCTACCCATTTCCTTTGCTTTGGATAAAATTCTACCTTTCTTGGAGGGCTTGGTCAAATTTTAATAATTTTTGAGCTATCAGTCCAACTTCTATATCCTAGTCCAAGTATATGGTTTATTTCTTACTTAGGTTATCCAATGGACTTGTTAGAAACTTATATGAAGTAGAAAAACTCTATAGA
Organism: Gleditsia sinensis; assembly: GCA_037074535.1. Classification (NCBI taxonomy): domain Eukaryota; kingdom Viridiplantae; phylum Streptophyta; class Magnoliopsida; order Fabales; family Fabaceae; genus Gleditsia; species Gleditsia sinensis. The sequence goes on from CM073473.1 coordinate 42,443,760, forward strand.
AGTATCCATAGGTGAAAGCCCAATTTATGGGTGGAGATGTTAAACTTAAAAATTTCTAACTCTTGAATTAGGAAAAATTACCCTAATCCAATCTTCTTAAAATTTTAAGACCTTTACTTCACAAAAATTTATCTTCCTTACCAAAGAATTTCGCCTATTTTTAGTATGTTATTTCTAATTTTTCCTATTAGGTTTTCTCTCCTTACTTATTCCCTTAATGTTAGAAACATTTTCTATGCATACACATAAAGTGAAGAATTTCTAAGGATTATATTTCCTTATATATATAAAAATTGTCTAATAAATTTTATTTTCATAATTAAATATTTATGTTCCTTTAAAGAATCAAAATTAGGGATGTTACGTTAAATATTTATGTACCTTTATTAATAAAAGAAACAAAATTAAGGATGTTACATTTCTCTCCCCCTAAAAGAAATTTTGTCCTCAAAATTTTAGAAATTACATAATAAGAACAGTTGCAGATATTTCTTCCTCATGACTTCTTCCAGCTCCCAAGTCGCTTCTTCCGGAGTCAAACCTTCCCATAACAACTTAACCAGGGGAATGGTTTTAGTTCTCAATTGCTTCACGTCGGTGTCCAATATGGATGTAGGTATTAGCTGGTATGTCATGTTCTCTTTTATTTGGATTGGTTCATCCTGTATTACATGTGAGGAATCTGGAAGATACTTCCGCAACTGTGATACATGGAAAACATTATGTAGGTTGGACAAATTAGGTGGGAGGGCAACTTGATATGCTGACGTCCCCACTTTCTTCAGAATTTGATAGGGTCCTAAAAATGGCAGACTTAGCTTTCTAGTTTTGAGAGACCAACCAACTCCAGTAGTCGGGGAAAGTTTCAAAAATACATGGTCTCCTTCCTCAAACTCCAGAGGTCTATGTCTCTTATAATAGTAACTCTTGCCGACTCTGAGCTGTAAGTATTTTGTCTCGTATCATCCTGATTTGTTCAATGGTTTGTTGAACTAGATTAGGATTCTGCAAGTTCTTTTCTCCTACCTCAAACCAACATAGTGGAGATCGACACTTCCTACCGTATAAAGCTTCGTAGGGGGCCATCTTAATACTAGAGTGATAGTTATTATTATGAGCAAACACCACTAAAGGTATGGATTTATCCCATCCTTTACCTTACTCTATCATATAGGCCCTCAACATATCTTCTAGGATTTGAATGTTCCATTCTGTCTATCCGTCAGTCTGAGGATGGTAAACAGTACTGAACCGCAACTGGGTTCCAAAAGCCTCATGTAACGCCTTCCAAAACCTCGATGTGAACCTCGGATCTCTAGCAGAAACGATATTTAAGGGAATTCCATGTAATCTAACTATTTCCTAGACGTATAACTGGGCCGATTTGTCTAGTGAATAGTTAATCTTTATGGGCAAAAAGTGAGCAGATTTGGTTAATCTGTCAACTATTACCCAAATAGAGTCATGTTCAACTGAAGTCTTAGGTAAACCCATGACAAAGTCCATCGAAATACTGTCCCATTTTCATTTAGGGATCTCAAGAGATTGTAAAAGTCCTGCTGGCTTTTGATGCTCTACCTTCACCTTCTGACAAATAAGACATTTCGCCACAAACTCGGCTATGTCTTTTTTTATCCCTGGCCACCAATACATCCTCTTTAAATCCTGGTACATTTTAGTGTATCCAGGATGGACTGAGTATTTACTCCGATGCGCTTCCCACAGGATCTTAGCCCTCAACCCTCGTTCTTGAGGGACACAAATCCTTCCCTGATACATGATTGCTCCATCTTCCATGACAGAAATATTACCTTGATCTTTATGATCTTGTAAGTATTGGTCGTGAGCTTGAGCCTCTTTGATCTGGGCTCTAAAGTCACACCCTATACTTAAACCATTAATGATTAGCTTCTTTGGAGTAAAAGTAGTGGCCAGCTTCAAATTTCAAAACTCCTCTAGCATCTGCATCTCATACACTATCATCTGACCCATGTGTAGAGATTTTCGACTTAAGGCATCAGCTACAACATTTGCCTTTCCTGGATGATACTTTATCTAAAACTTGTAGTCATTGAGAAATTCTACCCATCTTTGTTGTCTCATATTTAACTCTTTCTGATTAAAAAGGTACTTAAGACTCTTATGATCATAGTATACTTCAAATGTTGCACCATACAAATAGTGTCGCCAAATGTTTAAGGCAAATACCACAGTTGCCAATTCAAGATCATGTGTTGAATAATTTCCTTCATAGGGTCTTAGTTGCCTAGAGGAGTAAGCAACTACTCTCTTATCTTGCATTAGCACACAACTTATCCCTTTCTTTGAAGCATTACTATACGCTTCAAAATGTCCTGTGGGGTCCAAGAAACTAGCTTCACATTGATCAGTCCATTTGAAAGGACTTCCCTTCCTAGTCAATTTGGTCAATGGCAAGGCTATATAAGAGAAGTTTTGTATAAACATTTTGAAGTATCCTGCCAAACCCAATAAACTTCTAACTTCTGTAACCGTCTTTGGTCTTGCCCACTGAATCACTGCTTCTGTCTTGCTAGGGTCTACGGCTACCCCTTTATTAGAAATGACATGTCCGAGAAATTTTACCTCTGATAGCCAAAATCCACACTTCTCCAATTTGGCATACAACTTCTTCTCTTTCAGCACTTGTAGCATAATTCAGAGATGTTGTTCATGTTCTTTCTTACTCTTAGAGTATATCAAGATGTCATCAATGAACACTACCACAAATTGATCTAGATAGAGTCGAAAAATATGATTCATGTAATCCATAAAAATTGTAGGTGCATTTGTCAACCCGAAGGGCATTACGATAAACTCATAGTGCCCATACCTAGTCCTGAAAGTTGTTTTTGGTACATCCTCATCCTTGATCCTAATCTAATGATATCCCAACCTTAAGTGAATCTTAGAAAAGATGGAGGCTCCCTTCAGTTGATATAATAAATCATCTATTCTAGGGAAAGGATACTTATTTTTTATAGTCACCTTATTCAGCTGTCTGTAATTTATTCATAGTCTCAAACTTTCATCTTTCTTCTTAACAAACAATACAGGAGCTCCCCAAGGTGATACACTTGGTCTAATGAATTGCTTATCTAACAATTCCTCCAATTGTTTCTTGAGTTCTTGTAGTTCCTTCGAGGCCATTCTATAAGGTGCAATAGAAATAGGCTCTATTCCAATTAAGAGATCAATAGAAAACTCTATCTCTCTCGTGGGAGGTTAGCCTAGAATATCTGATGGACATACTTCAGGAAACTCATTGGCTATTGGGATTTCATCAAGCTTCGGTTCAACTTCTAGATTTGATAAGTGCAAGAGAATGTATCTAAGTACTTCATTCTTCAACTCCCTATTGACTTGATCGGCATTAAGCATCAATAATTGCATCTTCTCTTCTAAAGTAGGAGGTATAACTTCAATGGTCTTATTGCAATAATTTAGCAAGACCCAATTTCTAGACATCCAGTTGATAAAGGGGAAATTTGAGTGTTTAGTGGTTATATTTTATCCCCTAATTCATAGTAAACTTATGGTTATTTCTCTGATTTTGGTTATACTTTGCTCTAGATACTGCTTTTGTTTGTTTTATGTTTGTACGAGAGCAAAAGAGGCCAAGAAGCAAGGGAGAACAATCATGAGAGGAGCCATATGGACTTGAAATATGCTAAGGAGGAAGCAAGGAGGCAACACACTAAAAATTGGCAAGAAAGGAGCATGGTAGCCCCCAACATGGCCAGGCCGTGCTTGGTGTGCATGAAGCACGACCAGGCTGTGCTCTGTGCGAAAAATGCAAAAAATTCCCAAAATCCAGCCCGAAGCACAGCCAGGCCGTGTCATGAAGCATGACCATGCTTCGTGTCTGTACAATACGTGTTTTCTTAGGGTTTTGAGCAGCCAAGTGGATACATATGAATAGGGAAACGCAGAGGGACACATCCAGACCTTCTTTTACTGAGTTTTAGGCTTAGGAAACACCATTAGATTAGGTTTAGAGTAGGATTAATGTTTAATTCATGTTCTTAGAGTAGAATTTATAGCAATTCAAGTTTGTATTTCGTCATTACATTCTTCATCCAGGTTCTATCTTTCTATCTCTACACTCATCTCTACTTCTACTCTTTCTCTTGGTTTGTATTGAATAGATTTACTTAATGAATTGGATTATGCTTTTGATTTATCTTTCTATCATGCTGGAGTAGATTTGATCTAGGGTTTCGGTAAACCCACTTATGATGTGATGATACATTGTGCTAATTGAATTGTTGGAACCCTAACTGTGATATCCATGGTTAATTAGGATTAACTATTATGCATTGATTATATGAGTTGATGAATGTCTGGGCAACGTTTTATCATGTCTTAGAATCAATTAGTGGGTAAGAGAAAACTGATTAATTGTATTCCATGGTTGGCATAGAACTTAATGAACCTAGGTTAAACTACGAACCACGAAAGTTGGCAATTGGATTAAATTAGGTATGATTAGTAATTTTTGAAAGAGATTGCTAGTTAATTAAGGCTAAACCATCCCCAATAACCTAGATAATTGCAATTAGAGGTACAAGTTAGATGTTGAATATCATAAGTGTGGTGAACCCTAACCCTAGGCTTTTATTAATTGAATTACTTGTTAGTTTAATTGTGACAAACTTTCTATCGCATTACATCGATTTAGATAGCATATTTCGTATCATTCTAGTAATTGACATTGTTCTCTGTGGGATACTACTTGTACTTGTCGGACTAGCTACAGTTACACCATGCGCTTGCGGTAATTAGTAAAATAGACAACAACAAGTTTTTGGTGCTGTTGCAGGGGAGTAATTGTTAATATTAGATATATTGTGAAATAGCTATACTAGATCACTTTCTTTTAATTTTTCTGCATAATTTTATCTTGCCAATTGTTTCCTCTTTTCTTCCTTTATAGGTGTGTTTCTCTTTTATGCGAAGAGAATGTGAGTTCGTTGCTGAATTTGATCTAGAAATTGAACGCACATTACAAAGGATAAGAAGAAGACAATAACAAGAAAATTTCGCACCTACCATGGCAGAGAGAGATAACCGATCTTTTAAGGATTTTACCGCCCCAGATACTCATGGCCTGAATCCAAGTATCGTAAGACTAGTTGTTGAGGCCAAAAACTTTGAGCTAAAGCCTTCTCTTTTGCAAATAGTTCAGTAGAATCAGTTTGAAGGGTCACCTACTGAATACCCTAATCTCTACTTATTAGTATTTAGAGAATACTGTGACACCTTGAAGCTGAATAGAGTATCTTCTGATGCCATCAGACTAAGACTATTCCCTTTCTCTCTAAGGGACAAGGCCCGTGCATGGTTGCATTCTCTTCCATCAGGGTCCATCACCACATGGCAACAACTTTCTCAAGCTTTCCTAGCTAAATACTTCCACCGAGTAAGACGTTAGGAATCATATCACTACCTTTGCTCAGAAAGATGGTGAGTCTTTATATGAGGCTTAGGAGAGATTTAAAGTGCTCCTCAGAATATGCCCACACCATGGGTTGGAGAAGTGGCTCATAGTCCATACATTCTACAATGGACTAATTTACAACACCTGTATGTCTAGGTATGCTGCAGCTGGAGGAGATTTGATGAATAAAACAGTAGATGAGGCCTATGAGTTAATTGAAGATATGGCTCAAAATCACTACTCCTGGTTTAGTGAGAGGCAGCCAAGAAAACCAGCAGGTATGTATGAAGTAGATGCTTTTAATCATCTCACTTCTAAAGTTGATGCATTATTTCAAAAATTGGATAAATTGAGCATCAATGCTATTGGTTCTTTTTCATCTTCTACATGTGAGATCTGTGGGTGTGTTGGCCATGTGGCCAGTGATTGTTAACTTGGAAATTCCGTACCTCAGGATTATGAACAGGTGAACTTTGTGAACAATAATCAGAAAAACAATCCTGACAACAACACCTACAATCCAGGTTGGAGGAACCACCCGAATCTTTCATACAAGCTTAATGTGAATCAACCTCAGAATAATTTTAGGCAATCTCTTGGGTTCCAAAATTAGAGGCCATTCAATCCCCCACCTTAGCCTAAGTCAAATTTGGAGGCTCTGATGGAAAATTTCATCACTACACAGAGTAAACAAAATGATGAATTTAGAGCCTAGAACCACTCGATGAATGAGGCCATAAAGGATTTATCCTCCAAGGTAGAATCACTTGTTACTTATAGCAAGATGTTGGAAACTCAGATAGCACAGCAAGCAGGCCAATCTAACAGGAACTTTGGCAAACTTCCAAGTCAGACTGAGAATCCTAAGGAGCACTGTAATGCCATTACCCTGAGAAGTGGTAAACAATTAACTGAATCAGAGAGAAAAGGAGAGGAACCAGACGAAAAGGAAACGAAGGAAGAAGAGCCCAAATATGTGGCTTTTACACCCTATAAGCCACAAATCCCTTTTCCTCAAAGATTGGTTAAGGCTAAATTAGAGAAGCAATTTGGGAGGTTTCTGGATGTTTTGAAGAAGTTGAGTATAAATATCCCATTCCTAGAAGCCATATCCCAAATGCCTTCCTATGCGAAGTTTTTAAAGGAAATCCTCTCAAACAAGAAGAAAATTGAAGAGCGTGCTATTGTGGCACTGACAGAGGGATCCAGTGCTTTAATTCAAAATAAGCTGCCACAAAAACTTAAGGATCCCAAAAGCTTCTCAATTCCTTGCTCTATAGGAGACATGAACATTGACAAAGCCCTATGTGACCTTGGAGCAAGTGTGAGCCTCATGCCTCATTCGATTTGCAAGAAACTTCAAATGGGTGACTTGAAGCCTACCTCTCTTTCTCTTCATTTGGTTGACCGATCCATCAAGCATCCGGTAGGTATATTAAAGGATGTTCCTCTAAAGGTTGGTAATTTTTATATACCTATTGATTTTGTGATTTTAGAGATTGAGGAAGATGACAAAATCTCCATCATTCTTAGAAGGCCTTTCCTAGCTACGGCTGGTGCCAATATAAATGTGAGAGATGGAAAACTCTCTTTGAATGTTAGGAATGAAAAAGTTGAATTTAATTTAAATGATAAAATGAACCCCCTTGTCTAAATGAATCTTGTTGTATGATTGGCTTACCTAAACCTAAAATGAATATTAATGCCATGACTTTTCCTCCTACTAACCCATTTGAGTTATGCTTTGTGAAAAGTTCTAGTGTTTATGTCAAATAGGGGGAAGAAAATAAGGCTGTTGAGGAGGCAATCCAAGCTCTAAAAGTATAACCTAAGCCACCTCCTCTCAACCTCAATGGAGCTAAGGAGGAGAAGAATGAGCCAAGAAGATCTTTGAAAGCAATTGGGCATAGCCTCAAGCAACATACTCTGAGGCAATGGATAGCAAAGAGAGTTATTCAAACTCTCTTCAAGCCTCCTTGAGTGGAAAACATGCCAAAGAGTCAAGCTATGACTTTAAACAAGCGCTTTGTGGGAGGCAACCCAAATTTTAATTTTTTAAAAGTTTCTTTTTATTTTGTTTTCTTGCTTTTAGTTTTGTTTTTATCTTTAATTTTAGTTAATTTCTTTGGTTATAGGTAAATTCCCATGTGTTTAAGGTTGAATTAAAGGATGGAAATCAAGGGAAACTGAGTAGGGTTGAACAATGCTGCTAATTTTCAAAGAATTGAAGGATTCAGTAGCTAACATAGGCTGGCTGTGTCACAGGACACGACCGTGGTGTAGGCCCAACCTAAGCACCCCTTCCTCGTGTTGGCTAACACGGTCAAAATCCAAAGAAATTAAAATTCTAACACCAAGAGCACGACCGTGCTTCAGGTAAAAAAATAAAAAATTGAAGAAGCAGAAAAGAGAAGGACCAGCAGTCAACATGGGCTGGCCGTGTCACAGGACACAGTCATGCCCTAAGTCCACTCCCTCCCTGTGTTATGCAACACGGGCTAATTCCTAGAGAATGGGGTATTCTAGCCTGAAGCACAGGCGGGACGTGCTACGAAGCATGGCCGTGCTTTGGGCCCAAGTCAATTTTCCTTTCATTTTTTTCTCCCTCTTTTCCCCTTTGTTCTGCATCCTCTCAACCCGTGCCCTAGCTCGTGCTCTCTTCTCCCTTCTTCCCTCTAATTTCTCTGCAACTCCTCTACAAATTCCCATCTCCAACCTCTACCCCAACTCGTAGCCCCCCATCCTCTTCCCCAATCTTCCTTCTCCCTCTCAGTCTTTTCATCCCCAAACTTTCCTGTACCCATGCCCACTTTCCATTCCCAGCCAAACAGAAATTCCCCCTCCCCTGTTCTACGTTTTCACCCATTCCCCTACACCCTTCAAAAATTTCCCCCCTCTCCCAACTTCATCTCTTACGTGCCCTAACCAAGCTCCTTCTCCCTCTCGGTCTCCCCATACCCGAAATCCCACACACCCTAGCGTATTTCCCTCCACCCAACTGCTTCTTTGACGAACCCAGACTCTCATACACCCGCACTCCCGTGCCCCCCATCTCTGCACCCAAACCCAAAACCCATTCCCCCATTCCCCTGCATTACCTTGCCTTACTTCACACTGCTCATTACTAATTCATTACTGCATCTCCATCGTACTTCATCTAGGTAACTTCTGAACATATGCACATAAACAAGTTTCTGGATTGGACCTCCTTAATGGTTCACTGGTGGATTGGATTAGATTGGTTTATTTATCTAAATTTTCTGCACTTGTGGCTTAATTAGACCAGTTTTTGAGAAATTTTTGTAGAATTTAGATTGCATATTTACTGCATTCTCTGGTTGTTGTTTTCCTAAAATTGGTTGAATTTGGATTTACTGGTAGCTGTTACTTGCTGGTTTACTGAACTTACCATTGATTTGAAACTGAATTTTGAGCCAATCATTCCACCATTGCTGAATTTGGAATTTGAATTGACCTTTAAGTTTCTGGGCTGTTTTGTCTAGTTTTAATTCTCTGATAGTAAGACTTTGCTTGTGCTTCATTGCCCTGCCTAACTAGGAACTGATTTGAACTTGCATATGTTACCAGGTTCTTAGTTTTGGTTATCAACATCTGCTCTACAAAGTTTTCTTGAAATTTTTTGACTATTGCTAGGCTGAAATTACCTTGTGCTTAACTTATCTTGAAGTTGGTTAAATTGTGTTAAGCCAAGTAATTCTGGTTAGTTATGAACTAGTTTGCCTGGGACATTTTGTCTAAGTTTGAACATGCGTATTTGAATTGAATATTTTGGTCTGATCCTGTATTCAATTTGCTAAACTTGAGTTGGAATTAATTAGTTGAATACTCCCCTTTTGCATTTGATTGCATATCATTTTACATGGGCCCCAAAAGAGCCAGAACTGGCCAATCATCCTCCCAATCCCAACAACAATGTAAAGGACGAACTCAACAACCGCTCCAACTTCCTCACCAACTAAATGAGTATGGTATTGTGTTTTTTATGATAGTCAACGGACACGATACGATACTATAATTAAACGAGGAATGCTAAGTACCTGGTACATGGATGAGGAATTTTTGGATCGGTTCGGTCTTTGAAATGACGTCCACTACTTAGTTGATAGGATTGGGTGGAATACATTCATCACACTACAATACCCTACCTATATTAGGACCACCTTAGAGTTTTTCAGCTCAGTTAATGTAGTCTTATTTTGGGGTCCCGACATCACTCAGAGCCGTGTTAATTTTAGCATGTTTAACTGTACTTTTATCTTAACCTTGGCTGAATTTAATGCACTATTTAGACTGCCTCCTGGGGGAACTAGATCAGTACCCTCAAGTTTTCTTGCCCAACCTTTTTGGAACTCAATTTCTGTTGAGGGGCAGTATAGTGCATCAAGTTCAAAAGCCTCTTTCATTTGCAACCCCAATTTTAGATATTTACAGCGCCTGATGGCCCATATTGTTTTTTGTAGGGCTGAGAGTGATGGGGCTACAAATCAAAGGGAGTTTTACTTTCTTTATGCTATGGTACACGGTACTAAGGTGGATACTAGAGCCTTCATGGCTCAACAGATGGCTCGGGTAGGTAGTGCAATGAATGGTAAAGTGGTCATAGGGGGCCTGGTTACTGCCATAGCTAGAGGGCTAGGATTTGAGGCAAATCTCCAGGGAATGCAACCAGTAGTTGGCAGCAGCAGGATTGATTTAGAATCCTGCCTGCATATGAAACTCATTGTCAAGAAAAATGTTGACTATTGGTTATATCTCAGAGGACATAGAATCTTCCGCCTCCCTAACCCGACTAGGACTGCAGTTACCAGTAGGAAGAACTGGATATACCTATTAGAGGAGGGTAGAGAGGGTGATGAGATTCCACCAGAGGGGGATAATTTCCCCCTTGAGGCACTTTTAGCTCTCCCAACCTCACCCTATTCCCATTTTACTGACAGTGCAGGTACCTCATATGCTCCCCCGAAGGATCAGGACTCCATCTCTTCGAGGCTCAGCGGCATTGAGGCAGAGCAACTATCACAGAGAGCTACCTTGCATGCCTTGCAAGATTCCATCCAAAGCATGCAGGGAATGATGCAGGCATGGTATACCTGGCACCTAGGTCAAAACCCACCTCCATCTCCTCCAGACGACCAGTAAGCATGTAAGTCACTTCTCCCTTTGCCTGTACTTTTAGTTATTACTGACATTGAGGACAATGCCAAGTTTAAGATTGGGGGAGTAGATTTAGGCATATGGTTTTCTCTGATTAGTTATCATTGGCTGAATATCTCATGTTGCACTACAAAATCACATAGTTTACTATTTTAGAGATAGATTGATGTAATATAGTTGGATTTTAGCTCATGAACATGTTATGCACAATAGGATATGAAATAGGTAGTTTAAATTTTAGTCTCTCTCTTCTAGCATTAAACCTCTAATGTTTTAAAAAATATCTCTCCTATTGTGCTTTGAATTGTATGTCTTTATTGATTTTTAACATTATGAGAGTGTGAAGGAGAGGTGAAAAATGAGGGAATATAACACCCAAAAGATTTTCACTCTGAATACCCCTTCAAGGCACCAAAAAGGCCCTAGTATAAGTACCTAGCTGCCTTTACCCTAGTGAGATGAAGCATAAAATGCACTCATAACATATTTCTATAAAAGAAAAAAAATGATGATGAATGAAATAGACAAATGAAATTAAAAAAATGATGAGAAATAAAAGAAATTGAGTGAGAAAAATAGAAATAGGGTAAGGCAACATAAAGAGATCTAAAAGGATGAGGTGGCCTACTTGAGTGTCAGAAAATCAATTACATGCATACATTCAATGGTACCAATAAAAGCAGATATATAATAGGAGACTTTTGGTTTAGTTTTAGAAGAATAGAGATGATCTGATCTTAATTAAGCATGATATTAATACCTTTAAACTTACTTTTTGTTTGATTTAAGTAAAATATAATTAGGAATTAGTTTAGTTTTGTGTTTTGTGTTGTAGGAACAAAGGAAGGAGAAAAGAGAAGAAAAAGATAACAAATTCATCGAAAAATGCTACATTGTAGTGATTTCAGACCTTTCAGTATTTTTTTGAGCATATCGCCCTCTTATGAACTCCAATCAAAATGATTCAAGTGGATGTGAAACGATAACACAATCATCTACAACTTTTATGTTGAATACTTGGTCAAATTCAGGAGATTTTATAGCGTTACATAGCTTGAAATCAGAATCATAGTGCAGCAGGATGAATTCTGACCTTTGGTTACTCATTTTCTCATATCTCCTTCAATTTAGACCATATTAAGGTGATTCCAGCGGCTATGGAAATAAGAGACATAGATCTACAACTTTCGTTTTTGGCACTTTGGAAAATTCTGGACCATTCTGGACACCGCGGCGTTGCATCATTGTAGGTTCGGAGGGCCGCGGCTCTCCCTAGCGCACCACGACATTTGTTTCCTAGAAGCACCGGGCGCCGCGGCACCTGAGCGTCAAAATCCAGAGTGTGGCAGAGCTAGCCTAGGCGCCACGGTGCCCCATCAGAAGCTTTTCGTAGCGCCGTGATGCCTATGTAACGCGCCGCGACGCTCGCCGCCGCACCAGATTGCTAAATTCACGATTTTTAGGTCTTCTTGACTCCAATTAAAGCCTGATGGGCCGGGATTTGACCTAGAAAAAATCCTAATTTGATTAAGAGTTGTTAATCTATAAAAAAGAGAGGAAAGCAAGCAGAGAAGGCATTCAATCCTTCATCCAAGTTCTTAGTTACATTCTTCAATTCTTCTTTAGATTTTCTTATGACCATGCGTGGCTAGTTCTTTTTAGTTGGTAGAGGTAGATTGAAACCTCCAGGGGTCTTTATGCATTGTGAGATTTGGATTTATTTTATTATTTCAATTTGAATTAAGTATTGATTATTCATCTGCTCTTCTTCTCAATAATTATTCATATGATTACTAGGGAGGCCTACTAGTATATTGACTTAATCTACCGCTGAAATATGTTTTGAACAAAGTCTTCAATTCTGTGATTCATGAGGCAAATAGGTTTGATGATTTTGGATTATAAATCATTGAACCTATGATGAGTAATTAACTAAATTAGATTTAACCGATGTGTTTATATTTGTTTAGCTCTGTCAGTTTCTCTAGTTCTTCATGCAGTTAATAAGTTATGCTTTACCGATGTGCTAAAGGATTGCTTGTTAATTAAGGTTTAATTAGTGCGATTGTCATTAATTTACTAGACTTAAAGAGGAACAGGGTTAGAAACCCAATGATAGATATTCAATTACAGATTGATTATGTTGTCAATGATCAATGTAATCCCTTGACGGTAGATATCAACCGAAACCAATGCCTTTCTCATTAATTACTCTCTTAAATACTACAAATGAGAATCATGTTGGAGACTTCCTTGTGGCAAAATAGAATGTGAATCATGTTCCTAAAAAAGTCAACATTAACAAATTTTATTTTTTAAGCATATGTAAATTGCATATAATAATTGGTAAAAATAATAATTACCATGAAATGCATTTCCCTTTCTAACTCAAATTTACTTGCATTTGTTGGTGATTGTGAATTAGACTCATTCCCACAAGACCAAAAAAAATACATAAATAAATATTTACTAAATCGTGATTGTATGATTAATAATTCTTTGCTAGCAAATGACAAACGAATATAACTTCAAAAGAATTAAGAATAAATCTCATATGTTGAAGCACACATGTACAATTTGTATGACCTTTCTTCTTATAAATAGAGTATGTAGAGCTTCTACAAGATTTCTGTAAGCTATCGTTTATTCTTAATGTACGAGGGACACCCTTTAGTAGCTGCATGTGGCGGGTCAAGTAAGGATACAATATGAGTGGATAAATTTATGTAATTCTTTTTAGGATTTGCACTGTCAAAAATTTTATTATGACCTTTATCACCATCACTTTCTCCACTTTTGATCTCCACATCAAGTTCGTCACACAATTTCTCAATACTACACACTACATGAAGATAATTTTTCTTTGAGTATGATGCCTTTTCAAAAATTTTAAAAGAATACACCATCAGACTATTAAATCTTAATCCATATGAATCATTATGATTGTCGCAAATTAACTAATCAATTGCCTATTCTGCACTATTTTCTTTGCATCTTTGGTCCATCAATTAAGAATGTAACATGTAGGAAGTGAGAATTTTTTTTTCTTAATGAACATTGTCAAGATATGCTTGCATAATATGGCAATGAACTCAAAATTATGACAGACACAAGTTGCTTCATTTGATGAGAGTTTAAATATCACAATATATCTTGGTTTTTCTTTGTTGATCTCATAAACCTTGTATGATTTTGATTATTCATCACTATCAATTTTATCACAACATATTTCTAAGAATTGACTAAATCTTTCTTAAATAGTCTAAACACATTTTAAGTGTAAATTATTGATGCTTCAACTTCCATAAGGTACATAGTCTTCAATATAGGCTTGGAATTAATAGTTTTGAAATTATGTTCCCTCTCCATGTTATACCAAGCATTAAGTTTTTTCTCATATTGAATGACAAATTTGCTCACAAGTGTACTCAAATGTAAGTATTCTTTGAAAAATTTATTTATACTCTCACTAATTTTTATTGTTGACATTCCAACACAAAATGACTAATGTATGAAGGCTTGCACCCATTTTCTCTTATAAACTATATTTTTTTTAAGCCATTTGACTCTCTTCAATTTACATGTCTCAATAATCATCCACCATGATTCTTCAAATTCAATAGGAGTTAGAGATTGGTGTATACGCTTCCTAAATTGATTTTTGAAATCATTGTGTTGATGATATACGTAACTTAAAACTTCAAGAATTTTGTTTTCAATATGCCACATGCAAAAATGATGAACTGTATTTGGTAACTGATAACTTCAATTTACTGCAACTTTTATATGCTTTCCGAGTGTGTTTATTGTGTTGTTTTGATTATTAAGCACTCTTATTCCCGGATCTAACTGAATGTGATAACTCCCTTAGATGTAATATCATCCACCCTATGTGCTGTAGCAATGTAGTGTGCATATGTGGCAATCTTGGCAGCGAACCAAGTGATATTGAGTGAAGCTGGCCCCTTTTTCCTATAAGGCACTTATTTTGTTTCATATGGCGCAGGTGGCAGGGGAGCAGAGCTGCGCAGCAGGTGCAGCCACCACCTAGCAGGAGAAAGCAACAAGCTGACACTGTAGACTGTTGGTTGGTTTGGTACAGAACTGCCTCCACTATTGAAAGTGGAGAGGAAAAAGCTACACGCAGAGATCCTGGCTACAGAGCAGGGAGAATGTTAGCAAACCAGGACACTTTACTGGGACCACAAGGCCTGTCTATAAAAGGTCAAAAAGCAGAAACCAAAAAAAGAACGGGGGGGGGGGAGAAAAAGGAAGGAAATACACAGAGAGAAAACCGGAGAGTCTCTAACCAGAGAGGGTCGCGCGAAACACCTCAGTCGAGGGCTGTCACTTGCATGGTGAAGCATTTGAGCGAGAAGGGATCTGCAGCTCCAGAACCCCTTGACTTCTGTTGTATTTTTCTGGTTTAGCAGGAAACTGCATCTGTGGTTTATTTATTTTAAGTGCATTACTTAGGATGTATTCCTGTATCACTCTGATGTCTGTAACTAATGTAGTTATGAGGCTGGGTTAGTTTCTAGCTAGGGTTGTAGAAGGGTTGTAATGAACACATGCACATTTTGAGTTATTAACAAATTGTTGCAGCATTGTTGAACATTCGACTGTGCATTTATTTTAATTCCTCCTAATAATGGAAGTTTAATGGAGGGAGATGAAGGCCAATATTCACCTGGAAGGGTAATGGAAGCTGGAAAAGAGTTGAATGTATGGGGTCAGCTGATATAGGGATATATGGCTACCCCATTAGCCTAAAATTAGGAGATTCACGCACAATTCAGGGGTGAGGATTGATGCAGGGATGTGTGTCTAACCCCTAGAATTGTAGGGAATGGAAGTCTGGAAAGGCCCCATTCAAGACTTAACTTGGCACTGAGAAAATTGTTGCAGCAATTCTCAGAGAAAATATGAGTGCAGTGGTTCATGGAAACCCTAAAGCAACCCTAGACCACCTAATATCATTCTCTTTTGCTCCCTAGTACTCCTCAACTTAGTTATAGTTATATTCATTCAATCTACCTTTATTCTAATCTTGTGAGCCATCTTATTTTTGCTACAGCATTTCACACGGCAATAGTTTTAGTTCACTCCTCGTGGGACGATACTCACTCATCACTTTATTACTTGGTCACGACACGTGTACTTGCGTTCGGACACTGCATTCATCTTTGCATTCAACCAACAAGTTTTTGGCGCCGTTGTCGGGGAGTGTCAACTTAAAAAATTTTCTTAGTTACTTGACTGTGTGAAGTGTTTTTAGTTACATCTATTATTCACTATGGTGTCTTGTTGAACAGGTAACACAGTGCATGAGCTAGGCTGACAGAGAACTTCTGCCTCTAGATCCAGAGATAGAAAGAACGCTTTTGAGAAGAAAAAGAGGACAGTTAGGACCTCAGCAGCAGGCAGGAATGGCCAATCAGAATGGTGCAGACAACACGGATGATAGAGATAGGGTCTTAAATGCTTATGTTCAACCAAACCTGAATGGGTTGAACCCGAGCATTGTGAGACTAGAGATCGAGGCTCTACATTTTGAGCTCAAGCCAGTAATGTTCCAGATGCTGCAAACTGCAGGGAAATTTAGTTGAATGCCTACAGAGGACCCTCATCTTCACTTAAGAGTATTCATGGAAGTCACGGATGCTTTCAAAATGAATGGGGTAACAAAAGAAGTGCTCAGGCTAAAGTTGTTCTATTGCTCATTAAGAGATCAAGCAAGAGCGTGGTTGAACTCTCTGCCACCCGACTCTATCGCTAACTGGAGTGATTTGGCTGAGAAATTTCTGCTAAAATACTTCCCGCCCACCTAGAATGCCAGATTGAGAAATGACATCACCTCTTTCCAGCAATTGGAAGGTGAATCATTGTATGAGACCTAGGAGAGGTATAAAGAGCTATTACGGAGATGCCCCCATCACGGAATCCCTTACTGCATTCAGATGGAGACCTTTTACAATGGCCTTAATGCTCAAACCCGCACCATAGTGGATGCTGCAGCTAATGGGGTACTATTGTCCAAAACATATAATGAAGCGCACGAGCTGCTTGAAAGGATGGCCAGTAACAACTACCAATGGCCAATGGACAGAGTATCAACGGGAAAGAAAGCAGTGGGCATGCATGAAGTAAGTGAAGTTACTTCTCTCACAGCCTAGCTAGCTTCACTAGTTAATGTCTTAAAAAGCCAGCAATTGATTCGCCCTCAAGCAGCCAATACAGTCCAAGAGACTGGACCATCTTGTGTATCGTGCAATGGACCACATCTATTTGAAACTTGTCCCTCAAACCCAGAATCAGTGTGCTACGTGGGAAATATGAATCGTAATAACAATCCTTATTCCAACACATATAACCCAGGATAGAGGCAATGCCCCAATTTTTCTTGGAGTAACTATGGTACGGGAAAAGGGAGCAACTCTGCTCCACAAAGACCACAGGCCCCCTGGCTTCCATCAGCAAAGACAGCAGCCTCAGAAAACCCCCACTTTACTGGAATCCCTGATGAAGGAATATATGGCAAGGAATGATGCTCTAATCCAGAGTCAAGGAGCCTCATTACGGAATCTGGAAACTCAAGTGGGACAGCTTGCTAATGAACTAAAAAGCAAACCTTCAGGGACACTTCCAAGCAATACTGAAGTCCTTAGGAGAGAATGGAAAGAGCACTGCAAGGCTATAGCTCTGAGAAGTGGGAAGATGGTGGAGGCACCAAAAGCAAGAGGATAGGACCAAAAAGACTTCACTGTACCCCTAGAGAAGAAGAAAGACAAGAAAAAGCAAGATGAGGAGGTGAGCGAGGAAGCAACCATCTCTGGAGAAAATGCTGTCGCTATGCCACAGCAAAATTCGACAACTTTGCCATAGCAAGGCATGCAGCAAACTAAGTTACCTCCCCCCTTCCCTCAGAGATTCTAAAAACAGCAGAATGACCAGCAGTTTAGAAGATTCCTAGATGTCCTGAAACAGCTGCACATTAATATTCCTCTAGTGGAAGCACTAGAGCAGATGCCTAATTATGTAAAGTTCATGAAGGACATCCTGACCAAGAAGAGAAGATTTGGCGAGTTTGAGATTGTTGCTCTCACAAGAGAATGCAGTGCTGTGCTGCAGAATAAGCTGCCATCCAAACTTAAGGATCCACACAGTTTCACTATACCTTGTTCTATCGGAAACTAGTATTTCGGCAAGGCACTTTGTGATTTGGGAGCAAGCATCAACCTCATGCCAATGGCCATATTTAAAAAGCTAGGAATTAGATAAGCAAGGCCTACCACAGTCTCATTGCAACTTGCAGACAGATCCATAGCTCATCTAGAAGGAAAAATTGAGGATGTCCTGGTTAAGGTGGACAAGTTCATCTTCCTAGTAGACTTTATAATACTGGACAATGAAGCTGATGCAGAGGCACCAATTATTTTGGGCAGACCATTCCTAGCAACCGGCAGGACATTAATTGATGTTCAGAAAGGGGAATTAACCATGAGAGTCCAGGATGAGCAGGTTACATTCAATGTACTCCAAACCATGAAGTTTGCTAGTGAAGAAAAGGAATGTGCAGTTGTGTCTATGATAGACACATTAGCATTAGAGTAGTTAGAAAAATGCTGCAAGGACCCACCACCAGTAGCATGGACAGACAACTCAGATTCAGAAGGGGAAGACGAGAAAGAATGGGCCTGGATTGATGTCAGTCATGGCATTAGGAAACAAGAGCCAATAAAGGAGCCACTATACGTGACCCCACCAGAATCAAGGCTGCTGAAAGCATCAGTGGAGGAACCACCAGTCTTGGAAATGAAGCCTCTGCCAGCACACCTCAAGTATGCATATTTAGGAGAAACAACCACTCTTCCTGTGGTTATCTCAGCATTTTTGACAGAGGAATAAGAGGAGAAATTGGTCCTGACATTGAAGAAATTCAGAAGGGCCATTGGTTGGATACTTGCTGATATTAAGGGAATCAACCCCTCATTTTGCATGCATAAGATCCTCTTGGAAAGTAATGAAAGAGGGTCCATAGAACCCCAACGGAGGCTCAACCCGATAATGAAGGAGGTGGTTAAGAAGGAAATTATTAAGTGGTTAGATGCTGGAATTATCTACCACATATCAAACAGCTCCTGGGTGAGTCTGGTCCAATGTGTTCCTAAGAAATGGGGTATGACTGTGGTGGAAAACGAAAACAATAAGCTTATCCCCACCAAGGTTGTGACTGGCTTGAGGATTTGCATGGATTATCGGAAACTGAACAAAAGCACCACGAAAGATCATTTTCCCCTGCCATTCATTGATCAAATGTTAGATAGACTTGCGAGAAGAGAATATTATTGTTTCCTGGATGGATATTCAGGGTACAACCAGATTGCTATAGCACCGGAAGATCAGCATAAGACTACATTCACATGTCCTTATGGTACCTTTGCATTTCGAAGAATGCCATTCGGGCTTTGCAATGCTTCAGCAACGTTTCAGCGATGCATAATGGCAATTTTTACAGAAATGGCTGAACAGTTTGTGAAAATTTTCATGGATGACTTCTCAGTCTTCGGGGACTCCTTTGACCTATGTTTAGAAAACCTTGCTAAAGTCTTACAATGGTGTGAGGAAACAAACTTGGTGCTGAACTGGCAGAAGTGTCAGTTTATGGTAAAAAAGGGGATTGTACTAGGACATAAAGTTTCTCAAAGAGGACTTGAAGTTGACAAGGCCAAGGTGGAAATCATAGAGAATCTGCCTCCTCCCACCTATGTCAAGGGCATCTGAAGCTTCCTGGGTCATGCAGGATTTTATAGGAGGTTCATTAAAGACTTCTCTAAGGTTGCCAAACCTTTATGCAAGTTGCTAGAGAAGGACATAACTTTCTATTTTGATGAAAGTTGTATGACAGCATTTTGTGACCTCAAGAAGAAATTGAGTAGAGCCCCAGTTATCGTGGCACCAGACTGGACCTCTCCATTTGAGCTAATGTGTGATGCTAGTGAAGCAGTATTGGGAGCTGTCCTCAGGCAGCATAGAAATAAGCTGTTTCATTCTATATATTATGCTAGCAAAATGCTGCAAGGGGCCCAGCTGAACTACATAGTGACAGAGAAGGAATTGCTTGCAATAGTTTTTGCTTTTGAAAAATTTAGAGCATATCTGGTAGGATCAAAAGTGATAGTGCACACAAACCATTCTACCATCAAACACCTGGTTAGAAAAAAGGATTCCAAGCCCAGACTCATTCGGTGGGTGCTTTTGCTTCTGGAATTCGACCTGGAGATCAGGGATAGAAAGGGAACTGAAAATCAAGTGGCAGACCATCTCTCCATACTTAAAGGGGACAGCTCAGGAGAAAATAAAATTAACGAGAGATTTCCAGATGAACAACTCTACCTCCTGTCCCAAGATAGTGTGCCATGGTATGCTGATTATGTAAATTACCTTGTGAGTGGAATGCTCCCACCAGAATTGACGTTACAACAGAAGAAAATTTTTTTGCATGAGTTGAACTCATATTACTGGGATGAACCATACCTTTACAAGCAATGTGCTGATCAGATGATAAGGAGATGCATACCCAGCAAAGAGATGGAGCAAATCTTGTAGCAATGCCATGCTTCCCCTTATGGAAGTCATTTTGGAGGAGTTAAAACTGCAAACAAGGTACTGCAGGCCAGGTTCTACTGGCCTTCTCTATTCAAGGACTCCAACTCTTTTGCAAAGCAATGCGACCGGTGTCAGAGGACAGGGAATATATCTCGCAGACATGAAATGTCACTAAACAACATCCTAGAGGTTGAATTATTTGATGTGTGGGGAATAGATTTCATGGGCCCATTCCCTTCGAGTTTTGGGAATCAATACATCCTAGTAGCCGTAGACTATGTCTCAACGTGGGTGGAAGCAAGTGCATCTCAAACTAATGAGGCAAGGGTAGTGACCATATTTCTAAAGAGAAACATCTTTACAAGGTTTGGAACCCCCAGAGCCATCAACAGCAATGGAGGGACCCATTTTTTCAATCGGCAGTTCAGAGCACTACTAACTAAATATGGAGTAAGACACATGATGGCAACACCCTATCACCCACAAACGAGTGGGCAGGCTGAAGTTTCCAACAGAGAGATCAAGAGAATCTTGGAGAAAATAGTAGGCCCCACGAGGAAAGATTGGTCCTTGAGGTTGGATGATGCATTATGGGCCTATAGAACAGCCTACAAGACACCACTGGGCATGTCACCATACAAGTTGGTGTTCAGGAAGGCTTGTCATCTACCAGTAGAGTTAGAGCATCGAGCATATTAGGCAGTGAAAAAGCTAAACTTGAATCTGGAAGCTGCTGGTGAGCAAAGGATGCTATAGCTTAATGAGCTAAATGAATTCCGTGGTCAGGCTTATGAGAATGCCAAGCTATACGAGGAGAAAGCAAAGCAATGGCATGACAAGAAGATACAACCAAGGAACTTTGAATTGGGATAGAGAGTACTACTGTACAACTCTAGGCTGACCTTGTTTTCTGGGAAATTGAAATCTCATTGGTTTGGTCCTTTTCGCATAAGCAAGGTCTTCCCTTTTGGAACTGTTGAATTGAAAAAAGAAAATGAAGGTTGGACATTCAGGGTTAATGGACAAAGAGTCAAGCACTATCTGGGAGGTGATGTGGATAGATAGCACACCTCCATCCATCTGTAAGAGGAATAAACAGGAAGGAAGTCAGGCTGATGACTCTAAAACAAGCGCTCATGGGAGGCAACCCACGTTTAAATCTATTGTTGGTTAATTTAGCAGCTTTTAGATAGTTTAATTCGTGAATTTAATCGCATTTGTGTTTGTTACACAGGTGGGGAAACATAGTATTCTGCAGGACAATTCTCGCTTTGCTGCAGCAAAACTAGGTGGAAGTTAGTCTTTGCTCTGCTGAAGCAAGATTTTGGGCAAGCCACCTCTGCTGCAGCACAATCCTAGGTAAGCCAGTTTTTGCTACAAAAGTTGCTGCAGCAAATGCGTTCAACCCTAAGTAAAGGAGTTCTTAAAAAAATTTAAAATTAAAAAAAAATTTGTCAAAAGCAAAATGGGGGTGGGAAAAATGGTAGAAGACCATAAGTCACGAACCCACGTTCCCCCACCCTTATTACACCTCTGCAACTCCCCCACCCCCTTCACCTTCGAAGATCTCTCTCTCTCTCCCTAGTTCCCCCAACCCCTACAACTCCCTCACCTCCTTCACTCCACAAGACCTCCATTCCCAGCCCCCACATCAACAATGCCGAGGATTAAGACGGTGGCAAGGAAGGTGAGCAAGGTGAAGAAGTTCACCTCTGAGGAGAGCAAGCAGAGACACAATGACGAGATCCTGCTGTAAAGTTTCTGCACAGAGAAGGGTTTCACTTTCACCGCCATGGAGGATTTGGGACTGCCAATGTACGTTGCCACTATGGTCAAGCAAAGGGGTTGGGAAGCTTTTGCCAAACACCCGCAAACTACCCTTATCCCTCTAGTATGGGAGTTCTACGCCAACTTTTCGCAGAGCAATGACAAGTGGGTGACAATCAGGGAGACTAGGGTTCAGTTTAATCAAGCCCCCATTAACAAGGCTTATAATTTGCCGGATGAGGAAGATGAATACGAGGAATATCTACAGGCTTTGATGAACCAAGACTGGGATACAATGCTCACCTGGGTGTGTATTCTAGGCACCACCTAGGATAAATCTCCACAAGGTTCCACCACCATCAATCGAGTTTCTCTGGTACCTACAGCGAAGGTGTGGTACCACTTTCTCAAAACTCGGCAGTTGCCTTCCACCCATGGGCAGACAGTGAGCCGTGATAGGGTAGCAATGGTTGACGCAATCATCTCCGGCAAACCACTCAATGTAGGCCGAATCATTAGTGGCCAAATCGAAGTATGCGCCAACCGGAGAAAGGGAAGCTTACTCTTCCCTTCCCTCATCACTCTTCTATGCCAGAATAGTCGAGTCCCAATCTCCATTGATGAAGAAACATTGAAGGAAACTAACCCCATCACCACAATCACCATCACCTGGATTGTCCAAGAAAAAGCTGCCCCAAACCCACCCGCTGCCTCCCAAGGTCCTCCACAATCTGTCGAACCCTCTGCTTCTACCTCTGTACCCCAACCAACTGACAAGACCCTTCAGCTCATCCTCCAGCAACAAGCCACCATTCTCCGACAACAAGCAATGCTTTTGCATCACCAGTAGACATTTTGGAGATATGAGCAGAAAAAGGACTTCGCCCTCCATACCACCCTAGAGCAGAATTATAAACAATTCTTCCTATTTTCAGCATTTCCCATAGACTTACTCCATGCTACTTTTGAGGAGGAAAGCCAAGCACCTGAGCCGCAGGCAGACGAGCACAAGGAGTCTCAAGACTCCTCAACCAGCGACGGGCAACAACTAGACCCCCAACAGACTCCCATGGACACTGAGTCCTCAGCGATGATGAACCCATTGCAAAACGGGCAGCATCGATGGCAAGGGGAAGGCCCCACAACGATCAACACAGAGAAGGAGTAGGCTCTGTAGCTCTTCAAGGTATTTTGGGGATCATTGCCCCTAGGGTGCTGCAGCATCCCTACAAGCACCCTCAAGAAGTTCCCTTATCTCCTATTCCTTCTCTGCTGCATTTAGAATTTCTTTGGCTCTGCTTCTGTTTTTGATTGGTGTCTTTTGTGTTTTTGGCAATTTAATCAGCAGTGGGGACACTACTCATCATTAAGTTTGGTGGGTGTGATATAATGTTTAATGTGGCATCTGCAGGAGAATTTACTTAGTGTTGTTTTAGTTATTGCTGTAGTGTTTGCTGAAGCATATGTTGGCCTTGTTTTTGTTTATTGTGTGTTTCTGTTTATTCGTGCTTTAGTTTATTTGTGTTTCTACTTGACTGTATTGGATAAGACTGCATTATTACTTGCTGCGGCCTATCTTACTGTCTATTTTCGATGTATATATATAAAAAAAGAGAAGAGAGAAATGTAGAGAGAGATGAGTCTGCACATTGCATAGCCTGTAGTAAGCTATGTGATACTCCATGATGAGGATTGGGAATTTCACTCAAAACCAGAATAGGAGATCTGCACACCTACCCAACCACACACAAAACCTTCTTCTAATAAGCACAGGATCATGGGCAGTTTGCCAAAAGAAATTTGGTGATTTTTCAGAAATAGGACCTAAGTTTTAGAGCTAGTATTGAGAGTTTTCTGTAGAATTATAAAAG
This sequence comes from Gleditsia sinensis, assembly GCA_037074535.1. Lineage (NCBI taxonomy): Eukaryota > Viridiplantae > Streptophyta > Magnoliopsida > Fabales > Fabaceae > Gleditsia > Gleditsia sinensis. The sequence goes on from CM073473.1 coordinate 42,467,640, forward strand.
ACGCATACGCATATGGTCAGAAAGGCTTAAGTTGAGGGGAGGTGGAAGTAGGGAAAGTAGAGATAAATTTGGACAATCCAATGCCTTTGTAGTTCCTTAGTAACCAAGGGTATGCATGAGCCTCATGTGTACCCTTGTGTAAAACAGGGACATAGAGTATAAGTAGGATGCTGCTTAAGGGTGATAAGGCTGAGTAACCGGGTGCCTACATCGTACATGTTGGCATTCGCGTCAAAAGGCACTAATGACCTCTGCTAGAATAAAACAAAAAAAAAGAGAGAAAAAGAAAAATATTTATAAAAACAAAGAAAGAAAGGAAATCAGTGAGCTATCCCCCCCATATTTGTTTCCCTGGCTGCGCCTATGATACATGCCAACTTGTCCTAAGAAAGGAAGCTTAATATATTAGCATGAAAATCTCAAGAACTCTGGCTGATTTTGACCCAAGTAGCTCTTTGAGAAACTGTCCATGTCACACACACAACTTCAAAGAAGGTCTTGGTTGTGATTGGCAGAAAGGCTTGTGGTGTCCCTTATATAGAAGAAATCCTGAGAATTGAGAGCTATCAGCAGAACTATATGGAATCGTGCAAGAGAAAGGGCTGGAATTATTTGGTAAGGGTGTGGTAAGCAGAGCAGATTGCTTGGGGGCAAGCAATCCTTTAAGTTTGGGGGGATTTGATAACTTCAATTTACTATAACTTTTACATGCTTTCCGAGTGTGTTTATTGTGCTGTTTTGATTATTAAGCACTCTTATTCCCAGATCTAACTGAATGTGATGACTCCCTTAGATGCAACATCATCCACCCTGTGTGCTGTAGCAATGTAGTGTGCATATGTGCCAATCTTGGCAGTGAACCAATTGATATTGAGTGAAGCTGGCCCTTTTTTCCTGCAAGGCACTGATTCTGTTTGATATGGCGTAGGTGGAAGGGAGCAGAGCTGTGCAGCAAGTGCAGCCACCACCTACCAGGAGAAAGCAGCAAGCTGACACTGTAGGCTGCTGGTTGGGTTGGTACAGAACTGCCTCCACTACTGAAAGTGGAGAGGAAAAAGCTGCACGCAGAGATGTTGGCTGTAGAGCTGGGAGAATGTCAGCAAACCAGGACACTTTACTGGGACCACAAGGCCTGTCTATAAAAGGTCAAAAAGCAGAAACCCAAAAAAAAGAACAGGGGTTGGGGAGAAAAAGGAAGGAAATACACAGAGAGAAAACCAGAGAGTCTCTAACCAGAGAGGGTCGCGCGAAACACCTCAGCCAAGGGCGCATTGTCACTTGCATGGTGAAGCATTTGAGCGAGAAGGGATCTACAGCTCCAGAACCCCTTGACCTCTGTTGTATTTTTCAGGTTTAGCAGGAAACTGCATCTGTGGCTTATTTATTTTAAGTGCATTACTTGGGATGTATTCCTGTATCACTCTGATGTCTGTAACCAGTGTAGTTATGAGGCTGGGCTAGTTTCCAGATAGGGTTGTAGAAGGGTTGTAATGAACACATGCACATTTTGAGTTATTAACAAATTGCTGTAGCATTGCTGAACATTCGACTGTGCGTTTATTTTAATTCCTCCTGATAATGGAAGTTTAATGGAGGGAGATGAAGGCCAATATTCACCTGGAAGGGTAATGGAGGCTAGAAAATAGTTGAATGTGTGGGGTCAACTGATATAGGGATATATGGCTACCCCATTAGCCTAAAAGTATGAGATTCACGCACAATTCAGGGGTGAGGATTTATGCAGGAATGTGTGTCTAACCCCTAGAATTGCAAGGAATGAAAGTCTGGAAAGGCCCCATTCAAGACTTAACTTGGCACTAAGAAAATTGATGCAGCAATTCTTAGAGCAAATATGAGTGTAGTAGTTCATGGCAACCCTGAAGCAACCTTAGACCACCTAATATCATTCTCTTTTGCTCCCTAGTACTGCTCAACTTAGTTATAGTTATATTCATTCAATCTACCTTTATTCTAATCTTGTGAGCCATCTTATTTTTGCTACAGCATTTCACACAGCAAAAGTCTCTATAATAGTTTTAGTTCACTCCTTGTGGGACGATACTCACTCATCACTTTATTACTTGGTCACAACATGTGCACTTGCATTCGGACACTACATTCATCTTTGCATGCAACCAACAGTAACACCCTAGCAACAAATTTTTTCATAGCCACATCTTGATCGGTAATTATTATTTTTAGAGTCACTATAAACATTGCTTCAAGCCACATTTTCAACAATCAAACAAATGTTTCCTTAGTTTCATCCCACAATAGTGCACACCCAAAAAAAACTATTTGAAAATGGTGATAAACTCCAGGAAAAAGAACTAAAGGTAGCTTACACTTGTTTGTCAAGTATATAAGATCAAAAGCTACCACATCCCCAAAATGTTTATATGCTAGCCATGACCTAGAATCTACCCAAAAACAATTTTCCAAATGACCATCCACATCTGTTTGAATAGCATAATAAAATTCTAGATTCTTCAATTGGCATTCATGAAAGTAATCAAAAATCAATTGAGCATCTCTTTTTTCTTAATGTTTTTGCCTTTATAAACTTAAATAGTTTAAAATATCTAGTCATTCATATTCATATTATTAACACCACCAGATTCATTCATTAACACTGATGCAATTTTATGTAGATGAACTCTTGATTCATCTAACACATCTATGAGACATTTTTGAACTTTTGTTTTTTCTCAATGTGAACGAATAAATTGTGTACTTCTAGGAGATTCCTTCACATGATTGTGCTCTTAAACAAATCTTGTGACCTCCCACTTATCTTCCCCTCTCTTTGATTTAAGTAACATTGGTCTACATCCACATCTTGTTTTATTTATGGATTCAAAAGCTCCTTCTTCCCTCTCCAAATGTTTTTTTTGCGCATGCACCTTCTTTTGAACACACAAATTCTTGTGCAATCAAAGCACAATTTGATCTTAATTTGTACTAATTATTTTTCCATGTACCAAAACCTCTAGAATTAGCATACTTGTTATAATACAATTGAACTTCTAATGTTGATGAAAATTCCATCCCTATGAATGGCTCAAGAGGTGCATTAACCATTGTTTCTATTTTTTTCATCAATTTTTTAAGTTACTGATGGAGATCAAGGTGCTTTCAAAGCTACTATAAACCGTTCTCAAGATCCTTTGCAAGGGATAGGCGGTCCAATGACTAGGAGCAGGGCGAAGCGGGAAAAAAAAGCTTTATTGGGCTTGATTTTGGATGTGCAGGCTAAAGAGGAAGTTATTGGGCCAAGTCAAGACATCAAGTGGGCCACACTTTGCAGCCTTGAGGATGACATTAAAGAGGACAGTCCAGAGGCCATGTAGAGCTTATTGGATCTTGAAGACAACTAGCACAAATATGCATGGACTAAAGATGTATTATGGGCTTTAGTTTAAATGTTTTGTTTTGGATATTATTAGTATTTGGGCACATTCTTTATGCAGCCCAAATAGTAGTTTAATTATGGGTTTATTTTTTGTTAGTTTAGTTGGGCCAATTAATTAGTGTTATTTAGGCCATATTCTATTAAAAGTCCAATTAGGGTTTTAAAAGGTTTTCTACTAGGTTTAGGATTAATTGTCTATTTAAGAGTTTTTTAAGTTCATGTATTGGACAGATTTTGATGATTAATAAAGATTGAGTTTTCTCCTAAAGTGAGAGCTTCCCTTAGTTCTTTGGCAAAGAACTGAATCCGATCTTATCGAGGTAACTCGTGGTGATCAAACATCCATTGAATTTTCAAGACGATCCTTGCTTTCACCAAACACTCCGTTTCTTGGTATAGAGGAACGCATCATTTGGTATCAGAGCTTTGGCTCCTTGAAATTTGGTTAGTGTCCTATCTTTTGTTTTCTATTTGTTTTCTAGAGTCTTTCTTCTTCTTCCACCTTTCTTTAGGTCAAATTAGAGTTTTAGTTCTAGTTAATGTTCTTCTAGTTCCTTGAAAAAAAAAGTCCTAGTTCTAATTAATTTGTTTTCCTATTTATAGTCTAATTCTTCAAAAAAAAAAAGAGTCCTAGTCCTAGTGCAATTTAGTTTCTGCTTCCAAAATTTTAAATTTCGAAAAAAAAAAAATCAAATTCCTAATCCTAGTTGAATTTGGTCTCTTCTTCCAAAAAAACATTTGAAATAAAAAATCAGAAATTTGTTCAAAAAAAAACAAGAGGTGGGTTGAAGTTCAATAAAAAAAAAAGAGAAAAAGAGAAATTCGTTCAAAAAAAAAGCAAAAAAAAAAATAGCATACTGATATTAGTATCCCTCATATTTTTCAAATTTAGTTCCTAGGGTTGTCATTGTCTGAAAATTTTATTCTTATCATTCTTATTTCACTTGTTCCTTTTGATAAGCTTGTTGATAAGGTTCTTGTTTAAGAACTCTAAGGGAAAGAGAGTAAAATTGAGTGCAAAACACGTGAGGTTTGTGAGACAAACATGAGTAGTGAAAGAGATCAACCTGAAAGTGTACTTAAACTCTTTATGAAAGCAGTTCAAGATCAGTTTAAGTTGCTGAATATGAGGCTAGATAATCTTGATTCACCATCCCAACCTAAGCTTACCAAACAGTTTGGGTTTGATGAGGGAGAAGGGGAATATTTAGATAGTGAAGCATTCGGGTCAAGAAAGGAAAGGAGGATAGCTCTTAGGCGTGATAGTGGTTTGGGAAACATAAAAATGACTATTCCTACATTCCAAGGTAAGGGTGACCCTAAACTTTACTTAGAGTGGGAGAGGAAGGTGGAACATATGTTTGAGTGTTATGATTATACTGAGGAGAAAAAGATGAAGCTAGCTGTTGTGGAGTTTACTGACTATGCTAGTATTTGGTGGGATCAATTAGCAATTAATAGGCGGAGAAGTGGTGAGAGACCTATTCGGTCATGGGAAGAGATGAAGGTTGTGATGAGAAAACGGTTTGTTCCTAGCCATTACTATAGAGACTTAATCAGAAAACTAAAAAATCTGCATCAAGAATCTATGAGTGTAGAAGATTCCTACAATGAGATGGAGATGGCCATGATGAAAGCTAATATAGAGGAGGATAGGGAGGCTACAATGGCAAGGTTTATAGGCGGTTTGAGGAAAGAAATTGCAGATGTAGTGGATATGCACCATTATGTAGAGATGGAGGATTTACTACATAAAGCAATTAAAGTTGAGAAGCAGTTAAAGGTTAAAACATCTTCTAAATTTGGCTCCATTCCTAAAACTCCATGAAAGCCGAATGGACAAGATAACCATAAGGTTGCTACTAGGCTGAAGGAAGAGAGCAAGGGGAGGAAGTCAATTACAGCCCCTAATCCCAAGTCTAAGAATGATACTTCTACTTCCTTTAGAGCACGATATACAAAATGTTTTAGATGTCACGGGTTGGGGCATATTGCATCACAGTGTCCTAACAAGAGAGCCATTGTTCTTCTTGATGATGGAGGCATGGAAAGTGAGCATTCAAGTGATGATGAGATGCCACCATTGGAGGATTGCAGTGACATGGAGATTGGTGAACCAGTGCATGGAGAAGTATTAGTTACTCAACGTGCTCTTAATATGCAACCTAATGACGATGTTGATGATGAACAACGTGAGCACATCTTCCAGACTAGATGCCACGTGAATAACAAGGTATGTAGCTTGATTATTGATAGTGGGAGTTGCACTAATGTAGCTAGTACCTTGATGGTTGATAAATTAGGTCTACCCACATTGAAACATCCTAAGCCATCTAGGCTAAGATGGTTGAATGATAGGGGAGATATATGGGTGACCAATTAGGTTTGCATATCTTTTTCTATTGGTAACTACAAAGATGAGGTGCTTTGTGATGTAGTACCAATGCACACTGGACACTTGTTGTTGGGACGTCCATGGCAATTTAATAGAAGGGTTAATTATGATGGCTACAAGAATCAATATACATTAACCATACATAAGAAAACCTTTATTCTGACACCCCTAAAGCCAGCTGAGGCTTTTGCTGATCAAGTGAGAATTACAAAAGAGTGTAAGTTGAGAGAAACAATAGAAAAAGAGAAGAAAGAGAGTAAGGAAAAAATTGAGAGTGAGAGAAAAGAGAGAGAGGTTGAGACATGTGAGCAGAAAAAGAAAGAGAGTTGCACGTTAGAGAAAGAGACAAATAAAAGAGTGAGTGCTTTTGCACTAAAAAGTGAGATGAAGAGTGCTTTGGTATGCAAGCCAAACCTCCTTGTGCTCATGTACAAGGATATTTATTTTACTAACACTCCTAACCTATCTTTGCCTAGTATGGTTGTGTCTTTGTTACAACAATTCACTGATGTTTTTCCTGAGGAGATTCCACATGGACTACCACCTTTGAAAGGAATTGAGCACTAGATAGACTTTGTCCCTGGATCATCCATCCCTAATCGACCTGCCTACCAAGCTAATCCTGAGGAGACGAAGGAAATTCAGAGGCAAGTTGATGACCTAGTTCAGAAGGGATTCGTGAGGGAGAGTCTTAGTCCCTGTTCGGTACCTGTTATTCTTGTGCCTAAAAAGGATGGTACTTGGCGTATGTGCGTAGATTGCAGAGCCATCAACAAAATCACTGTAAAGTATAGGCATCCAATTCCTAGTTTAGATGACATGCTTGATGAGTTGTATGGTTTTAGTGTTTTTACTAAAATTGATTTAAAGAATGGCTACTATCAAATTCGCATGAAAGAGGGAGATGAGTGGAAAACTGCTTTTAAGACTAAGTATGGTTTATATGAGTGGTTAGTAATGCCCTTTGGCTTGACCAATGCACCCAGTACCTTTATGAGATTAATGAACCATGTCTTACGTGCTTTTATTGGAAAGTTTGTGGTAGTTTACTTTGATGATATTTTAGTACATAGTCAAAATCTTGATGAACATGTATTACATTTGCATGCTATTTTTGATGTGCTTAGGGAGCATAAATTATATGCTAACATGAAAAAGTGCATGTTCTGTTTTGATTCAGTAGTGTTCCTTGGTTTTGTTGTTAATTCTCATGGAATTAGTATGGATGAGGACAAGGTTAAGGCAATCCGAGATTGGCCTACACCTAGGAATGCTAATGAAGTTAGGAGTTTCCATGGTTTAGCAAGTTTCTATAGGCGGTTTGTGAAAAATTTCAGTACTATTGCTGCACCCCTAAATGAACTTATTAAAAAGAATGTTGTCTTTAAATGGGATGATTTGCATGAGAATTCATTTAAAACTTTAAAGGATCTTTTGACTAATGCACCCTTGCTGTCATTACCTAACTTTGATAAAGCTTTTGAAATTGAATGTGATGCTTCGGGAGTTGGTATAGGTGCTGTTTTGATGCAGGATTCTAAATCAATTGCATACTGCAGCACTGAACTATCCTACTTATGATAAGGAGTTATACGCATTGGTGAGGACTTTGCAAACTTGACAACATTATCTATGGCCAAGGGAGTTCATTATCCATTCAGATCATGAGAGCTTAAAATTCTTGAAGTCCCAAGGTAAGTTGAATAAGAGGCATGCTAAGTGGTTAGAACTGATTGAGACATTTCCTTATATGATTAAGTATAAAACTGGAAAGGAAAATGTGGTAGCTGATGCATTGTCTAGAAGATATGCATTATTGACATTCTTACATGCTAAGTTGCTTGGTTTTGAATACATTAAAGACTTATATGCTAATGATGTTGATTTTGGATCTGCTTAGAATTCTTGTGATAAGCGTGTTATTAATGGTTTCTATAGACATGTAGGCTACTTGTTTAAAAAGAATAAACTTTGTGTGCCTACGTGTTCTATGCGTGCCTTATTAATTAAGGAGAGTAATGGTGGAGGTCTAATGGGGCATTTTGGAGTCACTAAAACTTTAGAAATTCTGCATGAACATTTTTATTGGCCTCGCATGAAATATGATGTCATTTTGTTTTGTGCTAAGTGTGTGGCATGTAAACAAGCTAAGTCTAAGGTTATGCCACATGGTCTTTATACTCCATTACTTGTACCTACACAGCCTTGGCATGATATTTCTATGGATTTTGTGATAGGGTTACCAAGGTCTCAAAGTGGTAAGGACAGTGTTTTTATGGTTGTTGATAGGTTTAGCAAAATGGCTCATTTCATTGCATGTGCTAAAACCAATGATGCAACACACATAGCTAATCTGTTCTTTAAAAAAGTAATGTGTTTGCATGGGTTGCCTAGAACAATAGTAAGTGACAGAGATGTTAAGTTCTTAAGTCATTTTTGGCGTACTTTATGGGGAAGATTAGGTACTAAACTTCTATTTTCTACTGTTGCACACCCTTAAACAGATGGGAAAATTGAGGTAGTTAATAGGACACTTACTACACTTCTACGTGCTATTATGTCAAAAACTTTGAAACATTGGGAAAGAGCTTTACCACATGTTGAGTTTGCTTACAATAGATCTGTGCATTCTAGTACTGCTTATAGTCCTTTTGAAATTGTTTATGGCTTTAATCCTCTAACACCTTTCGATATTTTACCTTTGTCTACTAATGAGTTTGTTAACTTGGATGGTAAGCAAAAGGCTGAATATGTAAAGGATTTGCATGCTAAAGTTCGAGCTAACATTGAGAGAAATAATAAGCAATATGCAACGCAAGCCAACAAGAGCCAAACAAAAATTGTATTAGAACTTGGTGATTGGGTTTTGGTACATATGCGCAAAGAGAGGTTCCCGGTTCAGAGAAAGTCTAAGTTACATCCTAGGGGAGATGGACCTTTTCAAGTCTTGGAGCGAATCAATGACAATGCCTATAAGATTGATTTACCTAGTGAGTATGGCAATATTAGTGCTACATTCAATGTTGCTGACTGATCTTTATTTGATGTAGGTGATGCCTTTGATTCGAGGATGAATCCTTTCAAGAAGGGAGGGAATGATAGAGATCAAGGTGCTGTCAAAGCTACTATAAACTGTTCCCAAGATCCTTTGCAACTGATAGGCGGTCTAATGACTAGGAGCACGGCAAAGCGGGACAAAGAAGCTTTACTGGACTTGATCTTGGATGTGTAGGCTAAAGAGGAAGTTATTGGGCCAAGTCAAGACATCAAGTGGGCCACACTTTACAACCTTGAGGATGACATTAAAGAGGACAGTCCAGAGGCCATGTAGAGCTTATTGGATCTTGAAGACAACTAGCACAAATATGCATGGACTAAAGATGTATTATGGGCTTTAGTTTAAATGTTTTGTTTTGGATATTATTAGTATTTGGGCCCATTCTTTATGCAGCCCAAATAGTAGTTTAATTATGGGTTTATTTTTTGTTAGTTTAGTTGGGCCAATTAATTAGTGTTATTTAGGCCATATTCTATTAGAAGTCCAATTAAGGTTTTAAAAGGTTTTCTACTAGGTTTAGGATTAATTGTCTATTTAAGAGTTTTTTAAGTTCATGTATTGGACAGATTTTGATGATTAATAAAGATTGAGTTTTCTCCTAAAGTGGGAGCTTCCCTTAGTTCTTGGGCAAAGAACTGAATCCAATCTTATCGAGTTAACTCGTGGCGATCAAACATCCATTGAATTTTCAAGACGATCCTTGCTTTCGCCAAACACTCTATTTCTTGGTATAGAGGAACGCATCAGTTGCATTATCATCCTTGCTTTTACTAGTATGTTTTTCTTTTTTAAAATCTAAATTCTTATCAAATTTGTGGCTTTCAATCTCTTCAACATCCTTAAGAATGTTATTTTCCATCAAAGCCTAGCTATATGAATGAAAAAAATATAAACTATCTAAATTCATTGGAAATTTACAATTGAATAAAAAAATAAAATCAATTTAATATATAATTGAAATTACAAGAACTAACCTTAAATTCTAAAATTCATGAATATAGTAATAATTTGAATTTTTTTTTACTGAGGGCTGACAAGATACTTAGAGTTCTGGCTCAAATCTACAATGGCATCCTAAGTTATTGAAAATTTGTAAAAAAAAAATTAATATATAATGTAATTGAATTTTTTTTTAAGAAAACTAACCATAAAAACTACAAGAGAAGAACGTGGATGCACTATCTTCTTGTGGCAAAGTGTTGACTAGAAGAACTTAATTTTTTGCAATAGATTTTTATGATTTCCTTCATTTTGTCAACAACACTCACTACAAGAAATATGACTTTGGTGACCAATTTTTTGTGACGACTTCAAAATTTGTCACTGAAAAATACTTTCAATGACGATCTATAGAGGTCGTCACTGAAAGATCAAGTTTAAGTAATTTTAAGTGATGACTTTCAAAGGTCATCAAAAAAACATACACTTTTAGTGACGATTTTAGTGTAGTCGTCACAAAAAGTGTAGTTTTAGTAACGATCTTTTGGGTCATCAATAAAAGGTAAGTTTCAGTGACGACATGGTCATCACTGAAAGTTAAAAGGAGAAAAAAAGGGAAACCCAGTAAAGTGAAAAAAGAAGCCCGCTTAATTTTTTACTTCTCTCTGTCTTTTTACTCGTGAAAACCTCTCGCCTCATGGAAAGCCCTATTCTTTACACCGTTACCCATGAAAATTCTTGTGCTATAGAAAGAAGAAGCTCGCAATTTCCTTCTCTCTGCCCCATTGTCAATTAAATTGCTCATGAAATCCCCAACGTGAACCAGTTCGACATAGCATCGTTAGAGAGCTCGTATTTGAGGTTCTCCCATCTACTTCCTCTCTTTTTTCGCTTTTGATTGGGTTTGGAAATTATGCTTTTAAGGGTTTTATTTTGGAATTGAGGTGATTTTTGAAGTTTTTCTATTTTCTTTTGTTTTGGAATTGAAGATAAAACCAAATGTGTGAAGATTGAGAAGTTTTTTGGTTGTGTTATGGTAGCTTCTGTGATGGGTGAAAATTGAGGGGTTTTCTCTATTTGTATATGTTCAAGAAGCTTACGTGCTGGGATGCAATTCACCAATAAGTTCACAACCCCTTAACATTGTGTTCTATTTACAAAGATTGAGAGGTTTTCTTGCTCTGCTTCTTCTTGACCCATCTTGTAAGTCTTATTCACTCATTCTTTTGAGGGATGATTTTTTTTTAAGTTTATTTGTGTAATTCAATTAAATCAAATTTATGACTGTGAACTGAAGCTATCGTTGATTGTGCCCTTGTGAACTGAATATATTGCTGATAATGATATTTTTATTTTCCTTTGAATAAGTTTCATGAATGTTATGTTAAGAGATTTAGTAGGTTGTAGTCTGAGTATATAAAACAAGCTTATCAATTGTACTTTGCCTTGTTTGGTGAGTGTTGGGTCTGTTGTTGTTGAGGTTCTATGTTGGATTCAAAACAAGAACAAAACAAAGAGAAGCAAACAAAATGGTGGTTCTATAGGGTCAGAGAGAGAAAGAGAGAAAGATAGAGGAGAGGAGGGTAGGTGAGAGACTGATTGCATGAATTGGAGGGGGGAGGGAATGGGTTATAATAAGGGGATAAATGAGCCACATGGAGTGATGAAGAAAGAAAATCACAATAATATCTGGGAGAGAAGGAATGAAGTTGACAGAGAAAATTTTATAAAAAGAGAAAGGACAAAAGAGAGCTTAGAAAGTAAGGGCATCAGTAGAACTACTTGGATGAAAAGGCATGTCCAAGTATGAAATAATTAAAGTCTTGTATATATATATATATATATATATATATATATATATATATATATATATAGAAAATAAAAAAGGAGGTATGAAACGATATATTCAATGGAAGGGAAGAAAAAGTAGAAGTTCTGAATGAATGAATGGCAATATAATGATGCAAGTTATGATTTGGGAGTTTAATAGGCTCTTCATTTGATGGAGATATGGCCCCCCTTCATATATTTTTCTACTCTTCAGTTAATATGAATAAGTAGATATAAAGATATTCATGTACCTGTACTTCCCTTAGGCATGTCAAGGGCATAATTCTAATTTCGTGAACTTACTAAATCCCATGGGTCCCAACCAATACATGAGCTATTTCCATCAGGGTTTGTGTCTTTTGGTTCTGTAGCCCTAACTTTGTTTCGCATCTTGTATAGGACTTTCATTGGTTAGAGGTTTTCTTGTACTTCTGACCTGCTAATTTCAAGCTTAGGCATGGAGCCTTAAATGACTTGCATATAGTTGAGACATTTTAGAATAATTTAGAGAAAATAAAATATATTGCATATATGAAATTTTTGTTTAAATTTGAACAGTAAGTTAACATTAGTGACTTTCTACTTAAGTTGCATGAAATAGTAAGGTATGCATGATAAACTTGTAATTGTTACATGTGAGTAAGTTGAAAAACAAGCATTTGTGTTTAGTAAGAAAAGAAAATCTTCTAAATCCAAGGAGACTATATGTAGGCCATATATTGGGCTAAAACAAAAAAAAATTATCATTTTCTCTTATATTCTTCCTTATCTTTTGAATTTTGTGTCTCTATATATCTGTTGGTTTGCTGAAATTATGTATCTTTGTCTTTATTGCTAAAATTATACAATCAATTATTGCTCGAGAACTTCATATTTATATTTATGTAAGTTGCTGGTTTTTTCTATTCTTGTTATGTTTTTTAGTTCTATGTTTGATACATCATCCTAACATAGATTATGGTTATTGGTAATTCATCTCTTTTTTCAAAGTCATATTGATATGCGCATGCACAAAATTTGTTTATGCATTCTTTACATTTATCATTCAAAACCAAATAGCCTACCCAACCTGACTTTCACTTGTTCGCCTCTTTTGAGACTTGATAACCATCATTTTGTAAATTCACTAAAAACCAGAAGCCCAATGACTTCATCTAAGCTATCTAGCTGGTATGATCATTACATACTATAATTTTATATGTATTTATGAAAGGAAATAAATGTGGGGCTTTTTGATGTAATAGAAAGCTATAATAAAAATAGGAGACTAGAACTTCATAAATATGTAACAGTTAAAAATTTGATGTACTAATGTTAAATTTAATGAAAACTTTGGGAGGCAATTAAATTGTAATTTAACTAATAATTAAAATACCAATAATGACACTTTAATTTGCTGTGTGCTATCAATTCTAGATACCTTAAGTTTTACTCAAAATAAGTATTAATTAATAAATTTGAAAATGCAAAGAAGTTAGATATGGTTGGTTGCTTTGTTTAGGGATTGTGAACCAAAATTTTGATAGATATAAATTTAGGGAATAATAGCTTTGCAATTAATGAAAGTTGTTAATTAATAAGCTAAGTTGCATGAAAATTTATTTGAGTAAGTTTCCAGAGTGGAAACAAATAAAGGAATTTAATTAGGCTCTTCACAAAAAGTTGCAAGAAGTAAAAAGAGAACATGATTTGTGTTCCTTTTTAATTTTCTCAACTAGTGCTTGCTTTCGAACTATGTTGGGCATGTATCTATTTAGTCCAACTGCATTTATGCAAATGCATTCCAATTTGTGAACTACTTGAGAAATTTAATTCTCCATTATGCAAAAAAAGAGAAGCAAATTGTGCTTTCTCTTATGATTATGCTATAATTTTATGTCTTTGATTAATTGATGCTTTTTCTTTAATCTAAAAATGAAAATAAGAATGACATAGCAAAATCAATGTTGGTGTTTATAAGTAGTATATGAATTTTTCTAGAGTAAATTATATTCAAATTTCTTAAAATTTTTAAATTCTACACACAATTCAATTTATGAATTAAATATCTTTGAAATTTATAAAATTTACCTTTCTTTCTCTTTTATTTTACAAGAATTCTGCATTGTACAAATTGAATTTGGATAAACATCAACTTAAGTCTCACATGAAGATAACATCAAAGAGAAAATTCTTCGATTTGGATATATATGGATTGACATTAGCATGCTGCATGCCCAAGACTTTCCTTTTGTAGGTTTGATAAATTTTTGTTTTGTTGATATTTGAAAAATAGCTCCAAACTCATGAGTGAACATAATAGAAAGAGAAATGAATTCCAATTTCCAAATGTCTAGAGCATACAACTCAGACTTACTTATCAGTAAGTCATTTTACATTAAAACTTGAGCCTTTGTATGTGACAGTCTACCAAAATTCAAGTAATTTATTCTCATTTAAACTCAGACTAAGATTGCTTACCTAATATTGTAATTCACGCAATAGAACCAAAGCAACAAGGAAATACCAAAAATCTGTTAGACAGATCATTTGGTCAAGTAGTTGACTCAAACAATGTTGATTTTTCTTTTATATAAGCATCACCAACCCTTAATTTCTAAGCTTATTTCTTAACAACCGCACAAATTTGTTTGTCATAAGCTACAAAGCATCAATATTTTAATAAATATTCAGTTCTTTATCAAATACAACAAAACATTTTTAAATATCTTAATATTTTTACCGTGTCATACTTATCTTAACTTAAACAAATTTATTTTTCATTTGGTCAGTAGGACTGGATAGCGATTGTTGTTTCTAAGATGGAAACTTGAGCAAGCATGCAGTACGTTGTTTGGCATGCACTAGTATATAATTTATTTGCAATATGCACTGAAAGAAACAAATGACAAATGCATCTCTTAGAAAAGAGAGGGAGTTAGATTTGGTATATAATTTGGGTGTGGATTGATGATTGATGTGAGAGTACGTAGGAACCCTAATCACGAGAATATGCCTTAACTATGCCTTGTGATTTTGTCCACTTAGGAACCTTAATAGGATAAAGTTAGCTACAAGTCCATTTAATGCAACCCTTTACTTTTAGTTTTTATATATATATTTATAACTTTCAGAAAATAATTTGCTAGTTTAAATTTATTACTTTTTCTTTTTGTCTATCAGAGGTTGTATATAATTCCCATAATCACATCTTACTCATTGTTGTTAATAGAACTTAAATCTTAAAGCAATTTCAAATTTTATTAAAAGTAAATTAAAGAAAAACATATGGTGAAATTCAATATTATGCAATCCAATGAACCTAAAAATTTATCACTTTACTTATTTTTGGTAAATAAAATAAACCAATAAATAATAAGTATGTGAATATGTTAAAAATGTGGGTCCCTGTAAAATATTATTCCAACATATATATAAAGATTAATTTATTTTTTTCAGAAATAGCTGAGAGTTATAATTTTTCTTAAAGGATCGGTGCCACCTGCTTTGAAGAAATATTGAACTTACCACTGGGCACACATTTTTATATCATATGCAGTTATAGTGAATTTGCTATAGTTTGACTGATGAAGAGAGGTGTAGTGATTCTATTTGTGTGCCTGACACTTAATGTTGAAAGGTATATATATTAAATATATTCTAAGAGAAAAGTGAAAGATGATATATGCTTGTACATGTCACATATAGCCTGTTGCTGCTTTCTTATGTTGCCCAGCACTATATGTACTTATTATCCTTCCATCCTTTTTTTCCCTCATTTTAGTTAAGAGTTGGCATACCTTTGATTTTTGACTCGAAATTCTATTTACCCAATTCAGAGAATCCTAACTCACAGCACTGTATGCCTTACTAGAGTGATAAAATATGATTTTTCCACTCATTTAGTCACATCCCATAATTCTGGTAAGTCAAAATTGTAGTTCCCATAATACTTAAAGCTGAAATATGAAAAACACAATTGCTTCCTCTACAAAATACTTGAACAGAGATATGCCATTTGAAAATAACTCACTAAGGAATGGGTGTGAACAAGATGATATTAAATAGCTAATATATATTAGAAAAAACACAAAATTAAAGCTAATACAGATCAACCGAAAAAACAAACCTGTTTTATCAATTAAAATAGAATATTAAATAACCAAGATATATTAGACGAAAAAATATAATGAATTAGATAATAAATCAAGCAACTAATGCTTCATTTTACAAGAGAAAATAGCAAGCAAGAATTCCAAAAAAGAAAACTGAACTAAAAGCTTCAACTTAATAGAAAATCAAATATAAAATAGATAAAAGAATGATAAAACATAATGCACATGTTACAGAGTTAGAGCCTTAGAGCCAGCACACAAATATATATAATGTAACAATAAGTAAAAGCAATATAGAAAAAGAAAGAACACAGTGATATGTTATCAGCACTATATGTACTTATTCTTCTCTTGATATATCTTAAACCCTAAGAATTTGCTTACAATCTATTAGTGTAATATGTTCTCATTCTAATAATCATTTTATTCCACCATGATCTCAATTGTACTATTTTTTTTAACCTGATCCCATTCTATTCTAGCAATACACATACTATTTATCTCATCCAAATATATTGCTTTCTTTTCTCTAATTGCTCATATTCACTCCAATAAATTTTGTAGGCAATATTATGGACAAAAGTTGGTTGAATGTTAAGAATAAGGCTGATCCCATATACATCTAGGGGGTGGATCATTTTCTTCAGTGGGCTAACAGTGAATTAAGGATAGGAAACAAAATTAGGTGTCCGTGTAAAAATGTAAAAATGTGGTGTTCAAAGTGAGTTGTGAAGTACGGTTTGATTTATTGTAGAATGATTTTTTGGAGTCTTACAAGGTCTAGGATCTTCATGGAGAATTTGTAAGAATGACTTCAAATCCCCGTGATAAAGGCAATATTGGTGAGGAGGATGACATGGCTAGGATGATTTATAATGCATACAAAGTTGTGAACATAGAGGAGTTGAATACTAATATGGAGAATAGTGAAGAGCCAAATGTTCATGCAAATAAGTTTTACCAATTACTAGAAGACACCGAAACAAGTTTATATCCAAATTGTGACAAGGTGTCAAAGTTGTCATTCATTATTAGGCTACTTAATCTAAAGTGCCTTAATCTTTAGAGCGATAAGTCTATGGACATGTTGTTGGACTTGTTTAAATAAGTGTTGCCAGATGGAGCCCAAGTGCCCAATTTCTACTATAAAGCCAAGAAGGTTGTTCAAGACTTGAGTTTATAATATACAAAATTAGACGCATGTAAGAATGATGGCATTCTATATAGAAAAGAACATGCCAATGCATAATCATGTCCTAAATGCAAGTTGTCCATATGGAAATCAAATAGACACAGAGGCAAAAAAGAAGTACACAAAGTCCTTCACTTTTTTCCAATAAAGCCTAGGTTGCAAATATTGTACATGGAAGGACACACTACTAAAGATATAAGGTGGCATAAGGAGGAACGTGTGGATGATAGTGTGCTTAGGCATCCAACTGACTCCATTTCTTAGAAATTATTTGATGAACAATACCTTGATTTTTCAGTTGACCCTAGAAATGTAAGGATGGGTTTAGCAAGTGACGGCTTCCAACCATATGGAAACATGAGTACCAACCATAGTAATTTGGCCAGTTGCTCTTGTACCATATAACTTGCCTCCTTGAAAATACATGAAACAACTATGCTTCATGATGACACCTTTAATTGCAGGCCCTAAGTCTCCAGGAGATGATATAGATGTATATTTGGAACCAATAATTGAAGAGTAAAAGGAATTGTGGGAGTTAGGGGTAGAGACATATGATGCTCATTCAAAGTCAAATTTCAGTATGCGAGCTGCTATCATGTGGACAATAAATGATTTTTTTGCATATGGTAATTTTTCAAGGTGGTCAACTGTAACATCCCTAATTTCGTTTCATGTATTAATAAAAGTACAAAAGTATTCAAAGTAACATCCCTAATTTTGTTTCCTTTATGGATAAACATACATAAATATTTAAGGAAATAAAATTTATTAGACAATTTTTAGATATCTAAGGAAATATAATCCTTAGAAATTTTTCAACTTACGTGTATGCATAGAAATGTTCTAACATTAATGGAATAGGTAAAGAGAGAAAACCTAAGAGGAAATATTAGAAATAAACATGCCAAAGAAAGTTGAAATTCTTAGATAAGGAAGATAAATTTTTGTAAAGTAAGTAAAGGTCTTAAAATTTCAAGAAGATTGGATTAGGGTAATTTTTCCTAATTTAAGAGTTAAAGTTATTAAGTTTAGTATCTCCACCCATAAATTGGGCTTTCACTTATGGACAATTCATATAGAGGTTTTCCACTTAACATAATTTTTTAGCAAGCCCATTGGATAACCTAAGTAAGAAATAAAACATAGACGTGGACTAGGATATAGAAATTGGACCGGTAGCCCAAAAATTATGAAACTCTGACCAAGCCCATTATGAAATGTAGAATTTTAACCAAAGTAAAGAAAATGGACAAGATTGAGCCCAAATCCAATAGGAAAAATAAAAATAAAAATAAAAATAAAAATAAAAATAAAGTGATAAGATAATGGTGTAATCAAGATTAGGTGAAATGGCATTAAGACCAAAATTTAGCAAGTGGTATGATAATACAAGGCTTTAGGACAAAACATCTATATCCTACACTCATAATTTTAGCAAGTGGTATGGTAATACATAGCATTAGGACAAAACATTTCTATCCCACACAAATAATTTCAACCAAATAATGGAGATTGAAGGGCTAGAAATTTGCCACTTAAAAAGGCAAACCTATCATAATTGATTAAGACAAAAGAAAAAGTAAATGAATCCCTAAATCAAAGGGACCTTGTCCCATATCTTAAGAACATATTATCATAATTTTCAAAATACAAATCTCCTTTTCCTATGCATATCTTGACTAAGGAAGAGGAAGACAAGAACATAAGTTATTTGTTTTCCAAAAATTCAACCAAGTGTAACCTAATTGTGATAAGGTAGACCCATGATCATGAAAGTTGAATTATTTGGTGGTCTATATAAGAAAACCCACCCTCACAACATTAGAATTTCTTCCAAGTGAGGGAGAGGAAAAATAGAAGCAAGGTAGAGTGATGAAAGGAGAGGAAGAAAGGAAGAAAGAGGAAGGAGAAGTCTAGGGGACTAAGTGCTTCAGGTAAATTTAAAAATATTTCTTTTTGAAGAAAAGTTTTGAAACTTGTAATATTTATATGGGATTTTGATCTTAGAACTTTGATGATTGGTCATGGTTGTTGCTATATCATGTTACATATTATGCATGTTTGAATACTTAGGTTGGTGTAGATAGTTCTGCATGGGTATGGCTATGGGAAGCAGAATTTTAAGCTTCTATGTTTTAATTTCTGGGAACATTCTATAGGGAATATAAACAAATGGTTAACATCACAAATGTATATTTATGTCTCACGGATTTTTACCACTGGAATCATTCAATTTAGAGTTCTTATGAGGTAGATATGTTCCAATTAGTAAACAAAGGTCAGAAAATGGTTAATCAGGGAAGAATATGTTAGGATAGCTTCGGTGTTTTAATTTCTGAGAATATTCTATAAGGAATTAAAATATGGTTAACATATGAGTTATAGATATATGTGTCACAGATTTTTAAATTGGAATCATTCAATTTAGAGTTCATATGAGGTAGATATGGTCTGATTAGTAAACAAAGGTCAGAAAATGGTTAATCAAGGAAAAATATATTAGGATAGCTTCGGTGTTTTAATTTTTAGGAACCTTCTATAAGGAATTAAAATAAATGGTTAACATATGAATTATAGATATATGTGTCACGGATTATTAGCCATTGGAATCACTTAATTTTAAATTCTTATGAGGGAGATATGGACAGATTAGTAGGTAGAGGTCAGAACCTACCCGAGAAGAAATAACCTATACTTTGAGGGAGTAATATCACCATGATCTCTTAATATTTCGTTCAACTGTTCAATATAATAGTTTTAGATAATTTTTTTATCTTTAAATTGACATCAAGAGCACCTAAATCGGAGTTAAATTGAGGGAGTTATCCTCTGATTAGTCAGAGAAGGTCAGATAGGATGAGAACCTGCATCAAGAAAATAAAGGAATAAAATTAATATTTAAAAAATAATAATTTTATAAATAAAAATAATAATTTTATAAATAAAAATAATAAATCACTAGTATATTCTATAGCCATTGCCAATGCATGAACTTCTTACCATTCTAAGTGTATAATTTTGAAATGAAAATATTTTAATGAAACATTATGGTATTTGAGTATAATGAACATACTTGTTATTGCAAATCATATTTTTGGCTATTAATGTAAAAAGAAAAGAAATAAGCACGGTCACATGGCGATCCGTGTGGTGCACCAGTAGGGGACGGCCTACCAACGGTTATGAATATGTCAATGAGAAAAGAAAGAGAAAGTGTGACATGTCGGACGGAGCGAAATAAGCCCGTACCGGAGAGTAGAAAAATACTCACCCTGACCGAGGTAGCTTGATATAAGAATAAATTGATAGTCATCATATGATATTCTGAAAATAATCAATCATGTCATATATGTCATTACTGTACGATTCTCATGTGCATAGATATAGTGCATTCATGTGACCAAAGTTATTTACTGTAGTTTATACAGCTGAACATGACGTGGTGACTATATTGATAATGATTTATTGTTGAACTTACTGGGATTTAATTCTCACTATATTTCCATGTCATGTTCAGAAAATTTAGTTATGCAGATTTTTCTATAGCTCTGGCTTTTAGTGCACGTTGGATCGAGTTATTCTATGATGGGCGGATCCTAAATAAAATGTTTGTGGGCGAGTTGGCACAGATCCCAGTGAAGGTGCAACCACCCGCACCCGAATCTCCGGAATTGGTCAACCAAAATAAATAAGATGTAGATATTTATGTGTTTGAAATGTTGTACGTACGTTTTGATTAATGATGTGTATGTAAACTTTATATTGTATAATAATAAATAAATAAATAAAAAGTTGTTACATCAACAAAAGGAAAATTAGTATGTCCTTGTTGCCATAAACATACACACTCTATATCATTGAGAAGAAAATTATGTTATATGGGATATCGTCGCTTCTTGCCAGCAAATCATCCATGGCATCAGAATAAGAAGACATTCAATGGTAAAGTGGAAAATAATGTCACCTATACATATTTGACTAGTGAAGAAGTACTTGGACAACTACAACTCTTGCCAAGGGTGACATTCAGAAAGGGCAATAAGCGAATGTGCTACCTATCAAGTGTTGATTATAATTGGAAGAAGAAAAGCATTTTTTTTGAACTGCCTTATTAGAAAACACTTTTACTGTGGCATAATCTTGATGTCATGCACATTGAGAGAAATGTGTCGGACAACATTGTGTCCACGGTAATGGATATGGCTGGAAAGACAAAGGATACAGTGAAGAGCCAGTATGATTTGATGGACTTAGGGATTAGGCCAAGCTTGCATTCTATTTATGATGGGAACAACATTTTGCTACTGGCAGCAAGTTATGTGCTATTCACAAGTTACTGATGCATTTTTCTCAAAATTTTCAAGATGTGTCAATATATCAGAGAAAAAGATATTTGGATTGAAATGTCACGACCATCTCATATTGTTGCAAGAACTATTTCCAATCGCCATTCGTGGATTGTTACCTAAGAAGTGAGTGATCCCATAATAGATTTGGCACAATTTTTCAAGATTCTGTACTCGAAGTGTTTAACCATGGAAGACTTAGATTCTATTGAAAAGATATTGCCATTATATTATGTAAACTAAAGACTGTGTTCCCTTCGGCATTCTTTGACATCATGGTTCACTTGCCAGTACACTTGGCATGAGAAGCAAAGATAGCTGGGCTTGTTCAATACCGATGGATATATCCAATTGAAATGTAACATTATCTAATTCTTACCTAAGTTGGAGTTATTTCTAATATTAGGCACCATATTAATTTTAACTCGCTTTTGTAGGTATCAAAGTACATTGAAGTCATATGTTTGCAACAAAACTCGTCTTGAAGGCTCAATTGCTAAAGGTTATCTAACAGATGAAATCCTTACCTTTTGCTCAAGATATTTGAGCAATATTCCAACAAAGTTTAATAAAATTCCAAGAAATGATGATACAAACATGGCAGCATGTTGGATGTCAATATTTAGTCAAAGCAGACAGCCAAGTGGTGCAGTTAAATCTATTTTGTTACGTGCTACAAAATTGTGAAAAGATTTGGCCATTCATCGAGTATGTCAATTATAGTTTGTTAGCAATTAAATTATTAGTAGGTTGAATTGTAATAGATGAAGTGATATAATTTGTAGAGACCACAAATTGGAGCTTGAAACACAAACACAAACATCAAATGTTGATTCAAGGCACGTGAAAAAGTTTTCCAAATGGTTTAATCACTAAGTAAGTATAATCCAAATTAGGTCAGTCATTACATTATCTTATTAGACATGTTATAACCTCTAAATGTTGTTAATTTTCAATAGGTTATAAAGTCAGGTTCACATTGGTAGAGAGACGATGAATTGGTAAGCTTAGCCATTGGTCCCCAAAGAGTAGTATACAAGTATACAACAATTCTAGTCTATGGATTTAGATTTCATACAAGAAACCGTAAATCCCAAAGAAAAACTCAAAATAGCGGGGTTCTTGTGAAATGAGATTATTCAGATCCTGAGAAGGAATATTATTGCATTCTCGAAGATATTTATGAGTTGTCTTATATAGGGGATAGAAAAGATACCTCTTCAAGTGTCACTGGTGGAACATTGCTCATTTGGGAAGAGGATATAAAGTCAAAAAATATGGATACACAAGCGTGAATACTCGTTGTTCATTAAATACAGATGAGCCATTTGTTATGGCATCGCAAGCAAAATAAGTATTTCATTTGAATAATATCGTCGATAGAGAATGGCTCATTGTTGTGAAAACAAATCCCTGTGACCTTTTTAGCGTGCCGCAGAAATATGATAGGGGTGAGGAATTATGTGCTAAAGATGCATACCAACAAGAGGAGGTTAAACATAACGAGTTCATTCATAGTGAGGACTAGAATGACATTGCAATGATATTATGTAGGGACGACATTCAACATCAAAGTGTTAGTCATCAGAATCAAGAGAGCAGTGCCAGAGAAGTTGATTTTATCAATGATGATGAAGATGAGACTATGTATGAGACAAGCGATGAAAGATAATTTTTATCTGAAGACTCTGTGAAATGCTATAGAATGTCAAATGTGTATATACTGCTTAACTACTGTGGATGTATATTATTCTTGTAATTGTTCTTTGTTTTTGTAGCTTGAATTAATTATCCAAAGTAATATTTCCATTTCACACAAAGTTTTGAATTAAATTCCTTGTATTTTATCACTGAATCATTTATACTAAAAAAATAGTCTATAAGTTGCAACAGGTTGATTTAAATATGGTAGGAAGAGGAAGAGGTGGACGAGGATTTCATGGGTCTAGAGGTGCTGCACATGCTACGCTTAATGTAAGGACTCCACAGTTATGTATGCAACCGCACCATGCAGAGAGCCAAGCATAACCTACCACACCAACTTCTCAGCGTCCAATTAGTAGTGCAGGTAATCAAATTAAAAACTTTACACTTGTTATTTAAGGTTTACTATGTGATTAATACCTTATCATCATTTAATTCATAGCTTCTTGCAGTATAGCAAAGAATGTTAAGGGATCATATAAATGTATTTCAGTAGACTCAAAGACAAAAAATGGAC
This sequence comes from Gleditsia sinensis, assembly GCA_037074535.1. Taxonomy (NCBI): domain Eukaryota; kingdom Viridiplantae; phylum Streptophyta; class Magnoliopsida; order Fabales; family Fabaceae; genus Gleditsia; species Gleditsia sinensis. Next base: position 42,491,130 of record CM073473.1, read on the forward strand.
AAAAAAACTAAATTGAGATCCCCAATGATATCTTTCGAGTTGTGGGAGTAGGATCAAGAGAGTTCGTTAACTACATTGGACATATCACACGATGCACTTGTCCCTTAAAGGAGAGGGATTAGACTAAAATTTGAGAACAATGTGGAGACCAGATATTGTTGAAAGTGAATGTTATAACTAACATAATCATACTTATATATCCATATTCACTTTTTGAATTTAACATCTCTGTATTCATTATTGTAGGAAAAAATTGAAGTTGGTGCAAGTATGGAAAGCCGATTTGATGCTTTAATTGTAGCCACTGCACAAAGGTCGTACAAAACCTAGAGAAGTCACTTGCATAGCTTCTACACCAGGTATAACACTGATGAAGAAAGACTAGCACACACACTCCCAATAGTCAATGATGACGAATGGAAGCACTTGATAAGTTATTTTGGCTCAAAAGACTTTAAGGTATTAAGTAATAGCTTACTTGGTGTTTTGATATGAATTGTGCCTTGGACATTGACTATTGGGTTCATTGTAAGGCAAAAGTTCAACAAACACACAAAATAGGGGCAAGCTAACAATAAAACATACATGTGGTTTGCGGTCGTTTGTCGAAGTTGAGGAATCAATAGTGAGATTTTAAAATTATATATTGTCATAAATATATTTATTGTGCATGTTCCCATTCAACCGTTGATTATTCAAGATATTCTTTCATAGAGAAATGTTGAAACTGGAGAGAAGGCACTGATTGACAAGATATGAGAAACATAGCATACCCGTAAGACTAAAAACTGAGAGTTGATATGGTCGAATGCAAAGTCCCAAGAAGTTCATATATACATTAATTTTGTTAATTTTTATAACTTTTAATTTATATTATTATTATTATTCTGAATGCGTACTCAATTTAAATATAAGGCCAATTGCAAGAAATTATAGTAAATTAGTTACAGGAAGAAGCTTCAGGTTTGAGCAATGAAGAAATCTTGACTCAAGCTTTAGGTCAAAGGACGGGGTATGTTCATGGCAAAAGGATACAGCGTGAGACCTCCTTCCAAGAAAACCTCTGTCCAAATCATTCCCCAACATTTTCAAGAGCAAAAGAGGAAAATACGTGAAGAATTTGTTGCAAAACTATGTGGAGAGATGCATGAAGAGATGAAATTATGAGAAGAAAGAATTCACGCAACGTTGCAAGCACAGTTGCAAGCATAATTTGAAGAAAGGCTGCAAGCACAAATGACCTCTTTAATCACATCTCTTCAGCAGGTAATTATGTATGTTCATACTTTTATATTGATCACAACTTGATGAATAAAGATGTCAAAATGATATTTTATTCTTTTACAACCTATAAAACAAAAATATAAGAATGCCTACTGTATAATTATAATAATTGATTTATTCCTACCTAATCTATAAATTTTGAAATGGTTCAGGTATTGTGTATTTGAATTTACAAACAACCTTTATTATAGTTGTAAATGATTAACATTGTCATATACCAACGCTCTTGTTATTGCCCTGTTAATGTTGATGTTTATTTCCCATTCTTTTAGGTGTAAACTGACTCACTGAAAATGAACTTTTAGGAATGTTACTCTTTAAGTACTGATGTTCCATTTGAGAGTCAAAACACGTTAAAATGACTCTCTACTTAATTAGGCTATTTTGGCTTCATTCATTACATATAAAAATAGGGGTGACAGATATAAAAATACACTGTTTTGACTCTCTATTTGAATTTTAATGCTTATGGAAGTTAGTCTCGGACCCTTATTTCAAAAATATTAAGTTTGGGCTTTTTGAATGGTGAGAAATCTCAATATGTATTTCCTTGTGTAGCATTAATAGATTGTTGTTCTGGCTCATACCAATTATACATTTTCTGTTTCTCTCTTTAAAATTTTTATTGAGCCTGTGCACTTAAAAATCTACTCATTTTCCATTACTATGTTTATAAGTGTTTGTGCAAGTGCTTTTATACATCCATAGGTGTTTGCATGTAAGTAAATGTCATGTTCGTTTGTATTAGCAACATACTGAATCTAAATTTTATGTTCAAAGTCTGAAACCATTTCATCTTTTAGTAATTGTGACAGTTGATGTTTATTATTTTCCTTCATCATATAGTAAATGTCATGATAGTGTTACTTTGTAGTTATGAGGGGTGGATCTACCATTAATTTACATTCTGTTGAGGTTACTCTGTCATTATGTTCTACTGCTGAGATGGCATTGTATGATGAAAATACGTTGGTTTAATGAAATTGGACTGAGGGATGATAGTACTTGGGAGAGGGCATAATAGAAAAACATATTTGGTTTGTGCATTCTTTCAAGTAAAGATTTATTTCTTCCATTAGCAGTCACCAGGAAACTTTGAAAAGTATAAGGAGATCATAAAATAAGAACCACAAAATTGTTGGCATCAGTGGAGCAATGATTATTTAGTTTAGAGAAAGCAATGAATGTGATTTGGAAGGAGGACACACAAAAAAAAGGGTATGTGTTTTGACTATTTGATCATTTTTGGTATAATGATCCCTCAAAGCAATGGTTTTTTATAGATATATGGGTTAAATTAAGTTAGTATACTAGTTAGTTGCTTGTTAGTTAATTATGTATGTATAAACAAGACATTCTAAGACTTTTTTTTCTTCTTTTTTTTCTTCTCTCTATTTCATTCAATTTTTATAGAAATATACAGTGAGTGCATTGTATGCTCCATCTCACTTAGGTATAGGCAATTAGGTACTCATGCTAAGGCCTTTTTGGTGCCTTGAAGGGGTATTCAAAGTAAAAACTTTTTGGATTTTATATTCCCTCATTGTTCACCTCTCCCTACCTTCACACTCTCATAGTGTTAAAATCAAATAAGAAATACAATTTACAGCACAATAAGAGTGATATTTTTGAAAAAATTAGAGATTTAATGTTAGAAGAAAGAGATTAAAATAATAACTACCTATCTAATGTTCTGCTGTGCATCACATGTTCATGAGTTAAAATCATCCTATATTACACCAATCTATCTCTAGAATAGCAAACTATGTGATTATGCAATGAAACAAGAGAGATTCAGCCAATAAAGTATATACATGCAAGAGAAAATTTAATCAGTCAGTGCAAACCAAAAGCTCAACCTGTGAAAACCAAAAACCTGAAGTTTACTCTCCCATGCTTAAACTCAACATGGTCCTTAATGTCAGTAGCAAATAATGTATAGGCAAGGGAAAGAAACAACTTACTTACTTACTGGTCTTTTGGAGGTGGTGGTGGTGGGTTTTGACTTAAGTTCCATTAGTACCAAGCTTGCATCATTCCCTACATGGGTTGGATTGTGCCATTCATTGTATGCAGGGTGGCCCTTTAAGCTAATTGTTCCTCCTCTATTCGACGAAGCCGTGAGGAGATGGTGTCATAGTCCTCCTCTAGTATATGTGATGGACTTGCACTGTCAGTATAATAGGAAGAGGGTGGGGTGGTAGAGCCAAAAGTGGCTAAAGGGAGAAGTCGTCCCCCTCAAGAATTATCACCCTCTCAACCCTCTTCTAAAGGGTTTGATAACTACAATTCTAGTGGGGTTATGGAGGCGAAAGATATTATGGCCACGGAGATGTAGCCAATAGTTGGCATTCCTTTTAACAATCAATTTCATATGCAAACAAGATTCTAAATCAATCCTGCTGCTGCCGACTATTGGTTGCAAATATTAAAGATTTATCTTCAATCCTAACCCTCTAGCAAGTGCAATTACTAGACCCCCTATGACTACCTTGCCATTTATGGCTTGACCTACCTTGGTCGTTTGATGGGCCATAAAAACTCTTATGTCCACCTTATGACCGTGTATGATAGCCCAAAGAAAATAAAGCTCTCTTTGGTTTGCAACCCCATCACTTTCAGCCCTACCAAAAATGGTATGGGCCATCAGACATTGTAAATATCTAAAGGTAGGGTTATAAATAAAAAAGCCTTTCGAAACAGATGCACTGTATTGCCCCTTAATAGAAATAGAGTTCCAAGAATGTTGAGCAAGAAAACTTTGAGAAACTAATCTATCTCCCCTGGGAAGCAATCTAAATAATGCATTAATTGAGCTAATGTTAAACTAAATGAACGGTCAAATAATCTAAAGTTAATGTGGCTTTGGTCAACATCGAGACCCCAAAATAGGACCATATTAACTGAACTAAAGAACTCTAAGTTGGTCCAGGCATAGGTCGAGTAACGTAGACCAATAAATGTATTCCACCTAATCTGATTAACTAAGTAGCGAAATTCAGTTAAAAGTCCTAACTATTCCAAACACTCCTTATCCATATATCAGGTACTCATCATTCCCCATTTAACTAGAGTATCGTATCTTGTCTGTTGAGTATCATCAACCAACACTATACCATACTCATTTATTTAATGAAGAGGTTGGGATAGTGTTTAAATTTTTCCCCTACGTGGTTGTTGGGATTGAGAGGAACTTTGGCCAGTTCTGGCTCTTTTGGGGGCCATTCAAATAATGATCTGCAATAATCAAAAGGGGAATGGGATAAACAGGCACCAAAAATTAACAATGGACTAATGTAATTCAGTATTTATGCAGTCCCAAAATAAGCAATGCAAACAAACAACAAGCGTTCAATAATGCAGCAAATAGGGAGCAATTCTAAACCAAACTAGATGATAATGTAACCTAGCAAATTCTAGGTGAAGATGGTTTTCAATTAAGTCAAATTCAAATTTAGATTCAACTAGGGGATAATCAACTTGCAATTCAGTTCCATTGTCAATTGCAAGTTCAACCAAAAAATGCCAAGAAAAATCAAGTAACAACAACCAGTAAATTCCAATTTTAGCTATACCATAATTTCCAGCTAAACCAGGCAGATAAAACAGGAAGTTCACAAGCATGCAGAGTATCTACTCTCAAACAAATTTAGGTAGCTAAACATAAACCAAGATAGATAAACCACAGTAAAACTAATGCCAATTTATACCATAGCCAGTAAAGTGCAAAATGAGAAACTTAAGCATACATAATTCCAAATGCTGCTAGAGGTTTACAAGAGTTGCCAAGTAACTACAATATGTTAACATAACCAGCAAATTTCCAACTAAGTTAAAGAGCTAAATGAGAGACTAGTTGGTTGTAAATTAGAGAAACTAAAGCAATAGCAAATGCCAATTGCAGAAATTATGGAATGAAATAAAGTAGTGTCAAGAAAGGAATTCACATAAGCAAAACCAACCAACAAGCAATTTGAGAACATGTCAAACTCTTAATAATCAAGCAGAGAATTCCCATTTATAGAAAAGAAATTAAGCACATTGAGTTATTCTAGTTAAACCAGGCAACCAAATATTAGAAATTCAAACATGCATGTCCAAAGTTGGCCAGAATGCCCCAAGCAATAACACAAGTTTAGAGAATGTAGGAATTACTTGGAGGGAAGCCACTATAGAGATGCCAGCAATAGGGAATGTAGCCATGAGTTAATGCAGACAGTTAGGGACTTGGAAGTGTGAAAACAGGGGAATTTGGTTGATGGGCTAAGTGAAAATGCAGAACAGGGGAAGGCTTTTTTTGGGTTTGGCAAGGGAATAGGATGAGCACAAGTGAAGGGGAAGTGGAACATGGTGGAGGAGGGAGCTGGGTTCTCGGGTTGCTAGGCTGGTGAGAAAGAATGCTGGGTGCAGGGGAATTGATCGAGAAAAATGGGTTGGCTCGGAATGGAGGCTCAGTGGGGAGGATGAGCTTCAATGGAGCATGGGGCACAGGGAAACTGGGAGTTTGGAGTTTCAAGAATGGGTGAGGGAAATGCTACAATGGATGGAGATGGGTGCACAAGAGAGGGAATTTCAAGGTGTGAGGGAGTTACAAAGAGGGAAGGAAGGAGGAGGCTTCATGTAGTAGAGTACGGACGAGGAGATAAATTTTGGGATTTAAGGCATGGGAATGTGTTGGAAAAAGGAGATTTGGAGGTGGACAAGGAGATGGGAGCACGAAAGAATAGCACGGATGAGCTTTGGAGGGGGCACGGAAAAAGATAAAATGAACACGAGAAGAAAAAGGAAGAAAAACTAGAAAAACAAATGCTTACTTAGGCCCAAAGCATGTAATATCTCGTAACTTTTATTTTAAATAATAATGTTTTGCTATAAACAAATATATTTTTATTTTTTAAAAATGATTATGTTTTACTAAAAGTAAGTATACTTTTAATTAAAATAATTATTATTTTACTTAAAATAATTATATTGGTCTTTAATAAATTTTTGTTTTATTTTTAGAAATATTCTTTCTTTTATCATGCATAAATATATTTATTTTTTGATTTATTTTATTAAAATTTTTATCAAGAAAAGTCATGATTTAAGAGTGCAACTAAATATTTGCAAAAATATAAATTTTTAGAAATTTTTGGGATATTTTAAGATGAACAATAATATTTATATGTATATATATATAAAAAAATTCCATTATTCAATTATTAAATAAATAAAAAAGAGAAAGGAGAAAGGAAATGAGAGACAAAGCATACGGATGGCAGAGAAGGCGATATTTTTTCCTTCTCTTTCTCTCTCTAAGTTTCTCAACTTCTCTCTAAGATTTCTCTCATTCTAGACATCCAATTGAGATACCGAAGGTACTGTTGGACTCGTGACGATGAGAGCTTCAAAATACACTAATCAATTTTGATGGAAATTCACCAAAATTTCGCTAGAAAATTGTGAATAGTAACTTATAGGTAATTTTTCTAAAATACTAGATTTTTTAAGTTTTTTCAAGCTTCCAAGTTAGGGGTTTTGTTAAAGATGTAGAGTATTGGTTGTATGATAAATTTCACGGTCAAACAACGTGATTTGGTGCTTTAATTTTGTAATTTTTTCTTCGGTGAACAGCAACTATGAACAGTGTCCGAATAGTATTCCTAGCGTGAATAGTATTTTTCAGTCATGAACAGTGACCTGCATTGACCAAGCTCCTAGAGTCATTTCTTAGGTTTTTGGACTCTTTGAACACGTTTTTTAGGTTTATTTGGTCACACTTGGATTGGAAAAGTACATTTTTTGAGTACAATCTGGGGACCTTTCCCTGTGAGTGGATAATATTTTTTATGATCTATTTTACATTTTTCTTATACTTTGATTGTGATATTGGTGCAGCATATGATTTTATTACTGTATTTTCAACTCTTGAAAATTTATGAATGATTATCTTTACTTATTGGATATTATTCCTCTCAAATATGGCTTTATGGAAATTGTAAATGTTCACATGTCATGAATTTGGAACCCCTGGAATATATGTTGCATATATGTATTTCACTACTTGAGAATGATGATTCAGGGGTATTTGGAATTGATAACCCATATGGAAATTTTTATGGAAATTGTGGAAAAAGGAATTAAAGATGGAAAGTATTCTTATTTGAAAAGTACATTGTTTTATGCAATTATTTTGTGGAGAAATCATATTGGAAACATTGTTTGCTAACAGCAGGTGATGTTAGCTCTGGTGCATCTTGACACCTCAGCTAGCAGGGGTGATGCTAGCCTCATGTGACTGCCAACACACGGTAGTCATGTGTTATTTGGGGAGAGCAGGATGCTTCTTATATGTGTTATTGATGATATGTGATTTGCCCTCCCTTGCTGTGTGCTTCGGAAGTACCCATATTAGAGTCCCTTCGCGTGTCCTCTTGAACGGTGGTGGGGTAAACCTTAGCTGGGATGCTGAGTTTAGGAAAATCCTACACCGACAAAGTACGAAAAGGGATAAACTCTAATATGGTGGTTCTGATATGGAATTCTCCTAAAGCATGTGAAATATTTTATTGCATAACAATATTGTTTTATAATCAAGCTGTATTGTATTTAGTGTTGAATATTTGACTATCATTTGAAATGAAGATATTTAAAATACGGGTCCCATATGGATGTACTTTCGAATTGTAATTTTCTATGTGATAAATTTTAAAACATGAATTTATCCATATGCTGACCTAAGAGGTTATAGGAGGTCTTATTTGCTCACTGAGTTTCCAAACTCACTACACGATATTTACATTTTTTTTAGATAAGGATATAGAGTTTGGTCCTACAAATAAGTGATCACCTAGGCTGCTTAATCCTTGGGTGAGCCTACGTTGCTTCCAAGGCTCACGTTATTTGGATTGTATTGTATTTTTATTTTAGAGTATTCTCTATATTCTACAGGAAGGATCCCTACTTCTACTGTTACTCTGATGTTTATGAACTTGGTCTGTATATGGTATATGTATGGGAGAACCTATATGTATCTATTTTCATGATAAAGGATTGAAATATTCATGTTTATGAAAAATATATGTTCATGGTATACATGTTTCACGTGCCCTAAAATTAGGGGCGTACCAAGTTGGTTTCAAAGCATTAGGTTTCCCTGTGGCTATCAAAGCAAAGGATTCATTAGTATGACCTTTAGTATGGATATGAGCTAGACATATTTATACTTCAAGTACTGCTAAGGGATTCTATAGGGTTTCAATTCCCTTTCCGTTCAAAGTTGATAAATTTCATAGTATAAGATTGATTGGATTTTGTGGCATCTTAAAAAGTATTTATGGGTCAATTTCTGCTTGAAAGTGAAAGGATAGGCATGCCAAGGAATTTAAAGAATTGAGATAGATACCAAATATGACAGTGTCTGAATGTGATATATGTTTTACCGGTTGTCTAGATATGGTAGACTTTGATGTGATATTGAGAATAGATTAGTTTGCATTATGTCATGCCATTTTATAATGTTATCTTAAGATGATTAAATACAATATTCTTGGAAAATCTTCTTTCTTGATACAAGGAGACTATAGTGAGGTATCTAAAAATCTAATCTCTACTTTAGCAGCCCATAAGTGATTACAAAAAGGTGCCAAGGATATTTGGCAGTGGTGAGAGATGTTAATATAAAGTATGCCATTGTAAATCAAGTTCCATTGGTTAAAGAATTTTTTGATGTAATTCCCGAGGAATTTTTAAGATTACCCTGAAACATAAAATAAAATTTGGTATTGATTTACTTCCTATAACTTAACTAATGTCTATATTTCCATATAAAATGGCACCTACTGAACTTAAGGAACCGAAAAAAAAATTAGTTACAAGATTTCATAGACAGGGGATTTATATGTCCTAATACTTCTCCTTGGGGAGTCCTTGTTCTATTTGTGAAAAAAAAAGATGGATTGCTGTGATTGTGCATAGATTATGAACAGTTGAATAAGGTGGCAGTGCATAATAAATACTCAATACCTCGTATAGATGATCAGTTTGATCAGCTATAGGGTGTTCAATATTTAAAAAAAATGATTTGAGATTTGGCTATCATCAATTGAGGATAAAGGAAGAAGATATTGTAAAAAAAATTGAGGACTTGGTGTGGGCATTATAACTTTTTATTGATGACGTTTGATTTGAAAAATGCCTAGCTGCATTCACAGACTTGATAATAGAGTATTTAAGCTATCCCTAGATCAATTTGTTATTATATTTATTAATGATATATTAGAATATTCTAAGAGTTCGGAGGATCATAAGCAACATTTAAAGATCATTTTACAAACTCTAAGGGAGTATGTTTGGCAAGGATGGTTTCTAAATAGACCCTAAGAAAGTAAAAGTAATACAACAATGGCTACGTTTTACTACATTTAAAGATGAAGATCCAAATCTAATTTGTGCTTCATACGATTGTCTATCGTCCATTCTATTTGAATCATAGTTGGATCAGGTACATGAAAAAATACCTGTAAAGCATCAATCAACTCCTCAGCATTTGAAGCTGAAATGAGAATTCGTCGTGCTAAGTGTAGGATAAACCTTTGTTCCACAGCTTAATCTAGAAAGGACAACATACCATCAAAGAAGTGATTAGCATTTAACAAATCTGTCAGTTTGTGATGCATATTTAGTTGTTCCCAAGAGAATATTTGGAAACTCTCCTCTAAAGTAACAAAACCACCTAGTAAGGCAATGAAGGCATCAGCATTGCTTATCATTCTAGCCATGCACTCATGTGTAACAACTTTTTTTATTATTATTATTATACAATATAAAGTTCACATACACATCATTAATCAAAACGTACGTACAACATTTCAAACACATAAATATCTACATCTTATTTATTCTAGTTGACCAATTCCAGAGATTCGGGTGCGAGTGGTTGCACCTTCACCGGGATTTGTGCCAACTCGACCACAAACATTTTATTTAGGATCCGCCCATCATAGAATAACTCGATCCAATGTGCACTAAAAGCCAGAGCTATAGAAAAATTTGCATAACTAATTTTCTGAACATGACATGGAAATATAGTGAGAATTAAATCCCAATAAGTTCAACAATAGATCATTATCAATATAGCTCATCACGTCATGTTCAGCTGTATAAACTACAGTAAATAACTTTGGTCACATGAATGCACTATATCTATGCACATGAGAATTGTACAGTAATGACATGTATGACAGGATTAATTATTTTCAGAATATCATATGATGACTATCAATTTATTCTCATATCAAGCTACCCCAGTCAAGGTGAGTATTTTCTACTCTCCGGTACAGGCTTTTCTCGCTCCGTCCGACATGGCCCACTTTCTCTTTCTTTTCTCATTAACATGATCATAACCGTTGGTAGGGCGTCCCCTACGGGTGCACCACACGGATTGCCATGTTACCGTGCTCATTTCTTTTCTTTTCACAGTGATAGCCAAAAATATGCTTTCAATAACAAGTATGTTCATCAAAATATAACTATTACCCAAAAATCGTTGGTAATATGCCATGAACATAACCATTTCAAATATCACTTTATGAAATATTTCCATGTCAAAATTTCACACTTAAGATGGTAAGAAGTTCACACAATGGCAATGGCTATGGCTATACTAGTCATTTATTATTTTGATTTATAAGATTCATCTTCTTTTTTAAATATTAATTTTATTTCTTTATTTTCTTGATGCAGGTTTTCATTCTATTTAACCTTCTCTTACTAATCAGAGCATAACTCCCTCAATTTAACTCTGATGTAGGTGATCTTGGTGTCCATTTCAGGATAAAACAATTATTTAAAACTATTATGTTGAACATGGTAGTGAAATATTAAGAACTCAAGGTGCTATTACACCCTCAATGTGTAGGTTATTTCTTCTCGGATAAGTTATGACCTCTGCTTACTAATCTATCCATATCTCCCTCATAAGAATTCCAAATTAAGTGATTCCAGTGGCTAAAAATCCGTCCAACATATATCTATAATTCATATGTTAACCATTTATTTAATTCCTTATATAATGTTCCCAAAAATTAAAACACAATACTATCCTAACATATTCTTCCCTCCTTACCCTTTTTCTGACCTTTGTTTACTAATTGGAACATATCTACCTCATATGAACTCTAAATGGAATGATTCCAGTGGCTAAAAATCAGTGACACATATATCTATAATTCATATGTTAACCATTTACTAATTGGAACATATATACCTCATGTTCTTTCTCACTCTTAGAATATATCAAAATGTCATCAATGAACACTACAACAAATTGATCTAGGTAGGGTCGAAAAATGCGATTCATGTAATCCATGAAAATTGTAGGGGCATTTGTCAACCCGAAGGGCATTACGAGAAACTCATAGTGCCCATACCTAGTCCTGAAGGTAGTTTTTGGTACATCCTCCTCCTTGATCCTAATCTGATGATATCCTAACCTCAAGTCAATTTTAGAAAAGATGGAGGCTCCCTTCAGTTGATCCAATAAGTCATCTATCCTAAGGAGAGGGTACTTGTTTTTTATAGTCACCTTATTCAGTTGTCTGTAATCTATGCATAGTCTCAAGCTCCCGTCTTTCTTCTTAACAAACAATACAAGAGCTCCCTAAGGTGATACACTTGGTCTAATGAATTGCTTGTCTAATAGTTCCTCCAACTGCTTCTTGAGTTCTTGTAGTTCCTTCGAGGCCATTCGATATGGTGCAATAGAGATATGCCCTGTCCCAAGTAGGAGATCAATAGATAACTCTATCTCTCTCTTAGGAGGTAAGCATGGAATATCTGATGGAAATACTTCAGGAAACTCGTTGGCTATTGGGATTTCATCATGCTTCGATTTGACTTCTAGGTTTGATAAATACAAGAGAATGTATCCAAGTACTCCATTCTTCAACTCCCTATTAACTTGATTGGCATTAAGCATCAATAACTGGACCTCCTCTTTCGGAGTAGGAGGTAGAAATTCAACGGTCTTGTTGCAACAATTCAGCAAGACTCGATTTCTAGACATCCAGTCTAACCCTAGAATGATCTCAATACCTCTTAAAGGTAAACAGACGAGGTCTATAGAAAATGTTTTCTCTTGGATGGTGACTTGTCAGTCCTTACATATAGAGGAAGTTAATACACTTTTCCCTATAGGGGTTACTACGGATAGCTCATAGGGAGTTTCAGAAATAGGAAACTGAAACTTCCTAATATATTCTTCTAATATAAATGAATGACTAGCACCAAAGTCAAATAACACCATAAGAGCAAATCCTAGATATAGCTTGTACCTTGAATCATTTCAGAAGATTGAGCTGCCTCTTGGCCGCTCAGGGTGAAAACCCTTCCTTTCACTTGAGGCCTCTGTTCTGGCTGCTTCCCCACATTCTGTGGGCAGTTTCTCGCAAAATGACCCTTCTGTCCGCAGTTGAAGCAGACATCTTGTCCCATGTAGCATGGCCGATTACCATGCATGCGTTCGCACTTAGCGCACTTGATTAGGGCGAGGTCTTGTTGGAAAGGTCTGGGACCCACAATCAATGGCCTTTTACCAGCTCTATATCCACTTCTTCTCACGTTCTTGCTAGGGTTGGGAAAATTTTTCTTCCCTTCCCATAGGTTTCGCTTTTGCTTTTCGTCCTCCACTTCCTTTAAACTTTTCTCCAAGAGTCTGCATTTATTGATCAGAGGTATAAACTCCCTAATCTCCATAGCTACAACAGCATTCTTTATGTCCGAGTTCAGTCTCGCTTCGAACTTAACAGCCTTCCATGCTTCATCAGGGTTAAATAGCAAATAAGAGGAGAACTTAGACAATTCCTCGAACCTCGCGATGTATTGGTCTATAATCATGTTACCCTACCGATGTTGGAGAAATTTGATCTCTTTCTCTGCTAGCACAGTACTTGGAAAGCACTTTTCCAAAAAGGTGTCTTTGAACACCTGCTAAGTGATCTGCCTTCCCTGGTGAGCTAAAAGTTCTCTATCTCCACAACACCAGTATTATGCTTCATCTTTTAGCATATATGCAGCAAAGATTACATGCTGCTCCTCAGTACAGCCCATCACTTCAAATATTTTCTCTAACTCCCTTATCCATCTTTTAGCTACAATCAGATCAAAGTCGCCTTGAAAACAAGGTGCCCTAGTCCTCAGGAACTCGGATATGCCGTTATCATTTCCAGCCATCCGATTGTTAGCACCATTCACACCATTCGTGTTATTAGCATTCTGGAGGTATTGTAGAATTTGATTAGTGGTCATGACTTGGTCTCGAATTGCCGTGGCCAGGTTGTGCAGGGTTTCCTCCGCATTGTTTGCCGGATTCCTTCTTGGTGGTGCCATTTCCTTCTGTGGCAAAAATAAAGTTATGCGGCTATTGAGGTGATCAAGCCCAATAGTTAGTTCAAAAATATTTAACAGCAGTCATAACACTACCTCGGTATGTAGGTAGGAAACACTAGTAATTTCTTACCTATATGAATTCACTGATCCCTACACAGCACAATCACAAACATACTCAAGACACTATAAGATCGATTCAGATAACCATCCACCCACTGGCTATCTACGATCGACTTGCTCTGATACCAATTATGTAACAAATTTTTTTATTATTATTATACAATATAAAGTTCACATACACATCATTAATCAAAACGTACGTACAACATTTCAAACACATAAATATCTACATCTTATTTATTCTAGTTGACCAATTCTGGAGATTCAGGTGTGGGTGGTTGAACCTTCACCGGGATCTGTGCCAAATCGCCCACAAACATTTTATTTAGGATCCGCTCATCACATAATAACTCAATCCAACGTGCACTAAAAGCCAGAGCTATAGAAAAATTTGCATAACTAATTTTCTAAACATGACATGGAAATATAGTGAGAATTAAATCCCAGTAAGTTCAACAATAAATCATTATCAATATAGCTCATCAAGTCATGTTCAGCTGTATAAACTACAGTAAATAACTTTGGTCACATGAATGCACTATATCTATACACATGAGAATCGTACAGTAATGACATGTATGACAGGATTAATTATTTTCAGAATATCATATGATGACTATCAATTTATTCTCATCTCAAGCTACCCCGGTCAGGGTGAATATTTTCTACTCCCCGGTACGGTCTTTTCTCGTTCTGTCTGACATGGTCCACTTTCTCTTTCTTTTCTCATTAACATGATCATAACCGTTGGTAGGGCATCCCCTACTGGTGCACCACACGGATTGCCATGTGACCGTGCTCATTTCTTTTCTTTTCACAATGATAGCCAAAAATATGCTTTCAATAACAAGTATGTTCATCAAAATATAACTATTACCCAAAAATCATTGGTAATCATGCCATGAACATAACCATTTCAAATATCACTTTATAAAATATTTCCATGTCAAAATTTCACACTTAAGATGGTAAGAAGTTCATACAATGGCAATGGCTATGGCTTATACTAGTCATTTATTATTTTGATTTATAAGATTCATCTTCTTTTTTAAAAATTAATTTTATTTCTTTATTTTCTTGATGTAGGTTTTCATCCTATCTGACCTTCTCTTACTGATCAAAGCATAACTCCCTCAATTTAACTTCGATATAGGTAATCTTGGTGTCAATTTAAAGTTAAAACAATTATCTAAAACAATTATATTGAACATTTTAGCGAAATATTAAGAAATCAAGGTGATATTAGTCCCTCAAAGTGCAGGTTATTTCTTCTCGGGTAGGTTCTGACCTCACCTACTAATCTATCCATATCTCTCTCATAAAAATTCCAAATTAAGTTATTCCAGTGGATAAAATTCTGTGGCACATATAGCAATAATTTTATGTTAATGATTTATTTTAATTCCCTACAAAATATTCCCAGAAATTAAAGCATCGAAGCTATCCTAAAATATTCTTCCCTGATCAACCAATTTCTGACCACTGCATACTAATCATACCATATCTTCCTCATACAGACTCCAAATTGAGTAATTCCAGTGGTTAAAAATCCGTAACACATATATCTATAATTTTTATGTTAACCATTTATTTTAATTCCCTGTAGAATGTTCCCAAAAATTAAAACATAGAAGCTAGCCTAACATATTCTTCTCTGATTAACCATTTTTTGACCACTGCTTACTAATCGGACTATATCTACATCATATGGACTCCAAATGGAGTGATTTCAGTGGCTAAAAATCCGTTAGACATAGATCTATATTTTTTATGTTAACCATTTGTTTTAATTTCTTACCTATTTTTTCCATAATTTTACAAACAGAAGCTTAAAATTTTTCCACCCATAGCAATACCTATGCAGAACTATCTACACCAGCCTAAGTATTCAAACATACATAATATGTAACATGATATAGCAACATCCATGACCAAACATCAAAGTTCTAAAATCAAAATCTCATAAATATTACAAGTTTCAAATCTTTTCTTCAAAAAGAAATATTGTTAAACTTACCTTGAGCACTTAATCCTCTAGACTTCTCCTTCCTCTTTCTTCCTTTATTCCTCTCATTTCCTCACTCTACCTTGCTTCTATTTTTCCTCTCCCTCACTTGGATGAAAATTCTAATGTTATAGGGGTGGGGTTTGCTTAAATAGACCCCCAAATAATTCACCTTTCATGATCATGGGTCTACCTTATCACAATTATGATACACTTGGTTGAATTTTTGGAAAACAAACAACTCATGTTCTTGTCTTCCTCTTCCCTAGTCAAGATATGCATAGGAAAAGGAGATTTTTATTTTAAAAATTATGATACTATATTCTTAAGATAAGGGACAAGGTCCCTTTGATTTAGGGATTCATTTCCTTTTTCTTTTGTCTTAATCATTAGTTAATCAGTGGAGCAGTGATTATTTAGTTTAGCCCAATTGTACATCCAGGAAATAGTTAGACTGCATAGAATTCTCTTAAATATTATTTCTGATAGAGATCTGAGGTTCACGTTGAGGTTTTGGAAGGCATTATAGGAAGCTTTTGGTACTTAGTTGTGGTTCAGTACTGCCTACCATCCTCAAACTGATGGACAGACAGAACGGACCATTCAAACCCTAGAAGATATGTTGAAGGCCTGTGTGATAGAGTAAGGTAAAGGATAGGATAAGTACCTACTTTTAGTAGAGTTTGCTTATAATAATAGTTATCACTCTGGTATTAAGATGGCTCCCTATGAAGCTTTATACGGTAGAAAGTGCCAATCTCCACTATGTTGGTTTGAGATAGAAGAAAAGAACTTATTGGGTCCTGATCTAATTCAACAAACCACTGAACAAATCAGGATTATACGAGACAAAATTCTCACAACTCAGAGTCGGCAAAAGAGTTACTATGATAAGAGACATAGACCTCTGGAGTTTGAGGAAGGGGACCATGTATTTCTAAAACTTTCCCTTACCACAAGAGTTGGTAGGTCTCTTAAGACCAAAAAGCTAAATCTGCGATTTTTGGGACCCTACCAAATTCTGAAGAAAGTAGGGACGTCAGCATATCAAGTTGCTCTCCCAC